>JAEQBH010002284.1:600000-896136 GCA_016808115.1 Tetrastigma voinierianum | reverse complement strand
ACTTTTCATTCTCTAAGTTGTTTAGAGTGCCTTTTCAATTTCCATCCTTCATTTTCACCTTCTTCCACAAATTTGCATAGGAAATTTCGCATTAATCAGCTTCTCAAAGGATTATCAATGCATTCTTCGGGATTCGCAAAGGCTACTAGGAGAGTAGTCCTAGAGAATTTTTCCTTAAATGCTCGGGACCAAGTGTCCTATTTGAGCTTCTACATTTTTCAATCTAGCACTGAGGTTGACTGGAAGGCACCAAATCTGAATTTCTGCTTGCAAGATTTAATTCATCTTCTCATGTTCCCTTCCATGTAGATAAAATCCGCTCTTAACAGAGACAAATTCTTCTTCCTCTTGAAATGTGGGATTTGAACTCCTTGATAAGGCAATACTCTTGTTCCATAGAGTGAGTCATCAGAATTCTTTGTCCAATTGATTAAGAAGTAGTTCAAGCTTGGCTTATAGGCAAATCTATTCTATTGAATGTCTTCCATAAGTACCAACAAATAAGAAGAAAAACAAAGAAAATAAACTAAGCAAAATACTAACAGAATAAAAATTAACTAAGAAACAAATCACAACCAAAAAGATAAAAATAAAAATAAAATTGCCTAAATTAGCAAATTACCCGCTCTTCAAATCAACTTCCAATGAGAGAAAGTGAACTCCAGGCAACCCCTCAAGAATCCGCGCCAAAACTTGTAAATGAGACCATAATGATGTATATGTGAAAATATGGCCAAGGGTTTGAATGTGATAAATACTCAAAAAAAAAACTGATTTGAAACAAAAGTAAGTATACTCAAAAACTGAAATAAAAAGTATTACCAAAACTCAACCCCTTTCCGCAAGTGCACGGGTCATACAAGTAATAAAGTGGACTCTAGGCGTCCGGATATCGTACCCACGAGGATTGGAGGTTCTCTCTAATTGGAATTTGATCACCCCGATTATAAGAGCTCTTCACTATTTAGGCGACCAAGTAGGATGTCGAATAAAATCAATTTAATTGAAACAAAAACTGATTTAAAACTAATCCTAAAAATCTACCAAATAAACAACTACTTAATTCTAAAATAAGATGAAGAGAGTCACTAGGATGGGGGGATAATTTTATTCACAAAACAGTTTGCATTTCCTTGAAAGACAACATTTGTGAGTTGAATGCCAGATTTGTCCAAGAGCAAGGTAGTATAGCTAGGATTTCTCCCCGGCACTCATACATTTCACTATCTAACACACCATATTCCTTTCAGACAAATGGATCTAAATAGCTACTGTAAAATTGCACTCTTTAAGATTTGATTGTTTTTCTTTTCACTCACAACCATTTCTCATGACCGAAGAATTCTTACCCCCATAGACAGAAAATGCAAGCCTCCAATGTAATTGGTATCTCGCCCTTTCAAATTCTAATAAAATTTTCTATCTCCTTGATTAGATCTTTGCTAACATGGATCAAGATCCTTTTATCGTACTAAGGAGAAACCTCTGATCAACTAAATTGATACATCATCTAATTAATCCTCACCATGAGTAAATCTGGTGATCTATCAAAGTACTTTCAAAGTTCATTAGTTCCAAGATATTAGTCTAACATACCCTAAGTTACCGCTCTTACTCAGAATTTCCACTTCGTGTCACTCGTAGGTTCTCCCGAAATCGAGCAAAGATACGCCTCTTTATGGGTATAAGCTAATATTCCAAACGCTTCATTATAAGAACAAGACTAATTATATAAATCTCAGATTCAAACCCACAAATAACCGAGAAACTACAAATTTGAATGTTCAACAATTAATCCTCACCCTGTAGGTGTTTAATGTTCATTACCGATTCCAATCATCACCAATCAAACAAAAAGTAAAGAAATGAAGAAAGAAATCAAGAGATGAAGAGAAAAATCCAAATTCGGAAATTTCAATCTTCCTCAACAAGAAGAAATTGAATATCCGAGTATAACACCGAAATCTCTTTAAATAGAAATAAAATCGCTCTAAAACCACTTCTAAGATATATTAAAAATAAAACTCAAGCTGAAAACTAAGAAAATGGGCAACGAGAGAAAACCCATGAGAGAGAAAATCCAGATTTTTAGCTTCAATCTTGTCCTAACCTTATGAAATCTGAATCTCGTTATACACATCCAAATCTCTTCAATAGAAATAAAATCGCTTCTACAACTACCTAAAATCTAAACAAATCAAAATCTATAGAAAAACTGGAAAATGGGCATTTTTAGAGAGAGAAACCCCATGAGAGAGGCTCTCCAATCTTCCCGCCGTTTCTTTACCTAAAAACGAGTATATATATGGTCCTAGTGGGTGAAATGGGCTTTGAAATTAGGTCAAAATATCAATTTTCTGCTTTTTTAGGTTTCGCAAGATTTTGGTCACACCAAGTTTCGTCAGCACATACTCTTCTCGGTCGACATACTTTCCCTGGGCCAGCGACATACTCTCCTGGTCGCGACATACTCTCTTGGTCGCGACATACTTTCCTGGTCGCCACATACTTCCTGGTCGCGACATACTTTCCCCGACAAAGAACCCGTTTTTCTTCTCCAACTTGCTCTAGGGCCATAACATCTTCATTTTAACTCTGGACGGCGTGTGAGTACTGTTGGAAAGATCTTTGAATGTAGAATGCGCCCATGAGGAAATTTCGAACCATTTGATGTTCCAGATGGTACAGAAAAATTAATCTTCCCAGTAGCGCGTAGACTCTCTATTGACTCTTCTTTGGAAATATATTGCTCATTTCTTGCCAAATCACTTGCTTTTCATCAATAATCCTACAAAACCAAGTTTAGAGGAAATTTTATGAGTTTTACATGAATATGGATATTAAATGCACAAAATAGCATGTGAAATGAACTCAAAACAGAGATGAGTTTTCAGATTATCAAAGATAGTCATTTCTCTCGCTGAGGATCATTTCAGGGGTGCAGGGAGCATACGAGGAGACCGTCAGTCCTAGAGGTCGAAGTTTGAAGAAAGCTGTTAGAGCTTGGTTTTATTATGTGTACATATAGTAGAATGTTACATTTTAATATATGTTGTATAAAAGAGAAATTATTAACACTTTTGAAACTATTGGATATAGTTGATGTGACGCCCCAAATCCCGGGGGTCCGTTGACTACCCGTCAACCCGCGGAAACACTCGTGAATGTCGGGTGACCCGACATCTCACGAAACTGCAGCCTCCTTTGTACAGGTTCACCCTTAGTACATAACCTCGTCCCAACAGGATCCAACGACCACATGTAACTAAATGAGAGGTAAATAATGGCCACTGGGCCCCCGTGATCATCACTCAACCAATATATCCCAAACCAAATACATATTTCAGGTTCAAGAGTTGATAATTACTCTTATACAAACATATATTAAAATTCAAGAATTCTAATACATGTATACATTAATAAAACCAAAGCCACAACCCCGCTTTTCTTCTAAAGCCGTTTCTATGATGAGCCGCCTCCTCGCCTCCCCCGTACCGAAAATAATATCCTCGACGTGGTGAGCTAATGCTCGCAGTGGAATCACACCACTAGGGCTACCCTCCACCTAAGTGCATATGCAATGCTCCACTGAAAACATACATTCAAGTAAATGTGTGATCCTACTTGAATGTCTACATGATCAACTCATATCCCGAGTCCTCACCGACTCCCTCACACTTGCCTAAGCCACATATGAGAAACCTTATTTTCAACAAAGATGTTTGTTTGTATTTGTGGACAACCCTCCGATATAAGTAGTGGACCGACTCCGATGTTATATTTAGTGGACTACCCTCCGATGTATATCAATTGGGCCGACTCCGACAATTGATATTTTATATGGACTACGCTCCGATGTTTATCAATTGGGCCGACTCCGACGATTGATATTTTATATGGACTACCCTCCGATAATTATTATCATTTAGTCAACCCTCCGAAACTATTCTCTCGAGAATCACCTCATGCACTCACTCCTATTGTTCTAGGTTCTCAGCGCATATGTGGAAATGCATGATGCCAATCATTACAATTTATAACACATGCAAATATATAATCATGCATATATTCACATCATTTAAATCACACAAACATGTTATGTAATTTCACATTCCATTACACCAAAAATTAGTTCACTTGGACTAATCATCAAACACGAGCAATTCGATTTGAATTAACCAAGCACATTTTCACAAAATATTTTGTGAACACTATTCCTATGAACAGTGAAACCCTCGGGTTATTGTTCCCGGCAAATCACCAATCATCGGTTCACTTTGTGAACCCGAATTTCATGGCCATTTCCGACCTCATACAAACCAATACATGATTTATTCCATAAATTATCATACAAATACCCAAATTAGTCCCCAATGTGCCTACCCGGATCAATTCAAAATGTCCCAAAATTTCCAATACCCGTCCCAAGTTTCAACCGATCAAACGCTGCTCAAGGCCTCAAACCAACCGAAACATTACAAAACACTTATATAAAATGTAAAACCCAAGTAGGATAAAACCCTACCTCTCAGAGTTTGACAAAACTCCCTAAAACCGGAGCCCACGCGTAGGCCTCTTCGCGAAGAGCAGCTTTCTTTCTTGTCCCGAAGAATTCTAACGGTCGGATTTACCGAAAATTTAGAGAGAAGCTTGATACTCTCTCTCTAAAAACAAATGAATTCAGCTACTAGTTCTTCCCCCTCCCTCATTCACGTTTTTTACTTCTAATTTCAAGTGTAGGAGATGACACTGTAGTTATTTTGTTTTATTCTCATTTAATCAAATTCCAAAATGACCATTTCGTCCGTTAGTTTGGATTTTCGATATTTGGCACTATCTCGGCCGTCCATTTCCATTATCTCTCTACCCATGCACCTTATGTAACATGAGTACATGTTATATGTAACTTTTTTCACTTCAAATTTCGTTTTCCGGCACCCGAAACTTGATGCCTCGAAAAACGTGTAAATTTCTACTGTCTTGGAATTCCACGAAATTCGATGTGGTAGCTAGATTTTCGAGACGATTCCAAAAGTGAAATCCGTTTCATCATCTGAGATCTAGAGAATAAATTTTAGATTTTTGACCGAAATTACGATTTTTGCCCTTTTTGAGAAAATTGGATTTTCTCGGGTCTTTCAATCTCCCCTCCTTAAAAGGAATTTCATTCCGACTTCAGACACCGACATCACTCACATGCATATGCAACGTGCACTCTACCATGCATGTAAACCCGTCATTTAATTATTAAACGACTAAACTACGACCTTCATCCTAAACCAAGAAGGGATATATGGCTCCGCATCGTGTCCCTCGCTCCCACGCTGACTCCTCCTCTCCATAGTCCCTATAGCACCCTCATTAGCCTCTACCTGGCTCGCTGGCCGCAAAACCCGATCCCGCTATCCAAAATGCACACACTAGTCCCTCCTCACAAAGGTCCCATCATGTCACCTCAATCTGCCCCAATCCACCATGAGTTGATCCGAGTATACTCAAGCATGGAGATGAAATACCCAGCTGACACCGATACGCTAGCGCACGCTAACCTGAGACAAGAATATTTCATCCTCGAGCATCTCGAAGGCCCAATAAACCCAGCGATAGCCTCTCGCCAAATCTGACCACTCCTCTCTTAGGCATCACCTTCAAGAAAACGTGATCCCCAACCTCGAACTCTAAGGGTCGACGCCGACATCCGCATAGCCTTCCGCGCCAGCCGCGCGAAGAAGCCGCCGAATCAAGCTCACCTTCCTGAGGTGTCTCTAATCGATCAGACTAGTAATGGAGCTCTTCCACCTCGGTCCAACATAATCTATGACCTACATGGTCCTGCACAACGCTCATATGGTGCCATCCGTATACCGCCTCGGTAACCGTTGTCGAGGCGCTAATTCCACTCAAAGGCGTGCTCTTCCCAATCCACTCCCGATGATCCAGATGCATGCCTCGCATCATGTCCTCTAACACCGTGATAAATCCTCTCGTACTGACCATCCGTTTGAGGTGGAAAGTCGTACTCATCGTCACCGTGTGCTCCTAGCCTTGGAAACTCTTCCAAAGTGCGCCAAACCTTGTCCCTATCTGACACTATGGATACCGGTACTCCATGTAGCCAAACTACCGAATGTACAACCAGCCAGACATCTCCAATGAGAAGGTCATCCGCACGCAAGAAAATGCCGCCGACTTCGTGAGTCGTGGGTCCACTCATCACCCATATCCGCCATACCTTCTTACTGTCCGTGTGGAAAGCAGGTCACAACCACAGACGCGGCTCCCACTTCCACCTCGCTACCTCCAATGGCCGGGCGTTCGGCCGCTTCCTCGTGCTTAGCCTTTACCCGTCGACACGTGAGACATCACTTGGCAAAGTCCCCTACGTGTCTCTTCATCCCTCTCCAAGAGGTAATCACTACGGCTAACCTAGTACATTCGTGCCACCCGGGATGCACTGGGCAAATCGGGAGTGCTGAAACTCCCCGAGAATCTTCAAATCTGGGCCGAATGGGGAACCACTACTCGTCCTCTATACCAAAGACTACCATCCGAGGGACGGCCCGCACCGCCACCGTACCCGACAACGGCCCCATGGACACTCATCTCGCCCCCGCCCGGGACTCCAATCAATCCGCCCACAGAGACGATGTAGCCACTAAACTCCCCAACGCACTTATGCCCGCCGCACCGCGGGAATAATCTAAATTGTCCCACGCCTCGAGCATCCGCACTCCCCGAAGCTGGCACCAGCCAATACTCCCCGTGACTTCCAACTGAGCGCATCATCCACTACATTTGCATTACCCGGGTGATAATGCAAAGTGAAGTCATAATCCTCTAGGAACTCCATCCATCTCATGCCTGCCATTGAGGTCCCACAGAAAATATATTTCCCGACTTTTATGGTCCGAGTATACCTCGAACTCGCCATATAAGTAGTGGCGCCCAAATCTTCAAGGCTAAGACTACGGTTACCAACTCCATGTCGTGTGTGGGGTAATTCTGCTCATGACTCTTCAACTGACAGGAACCATAAGCTACTACCCTCCCGAACTGCATCAAAACACATCCCAGTCCGGACCTCGAGGCATCACAATACACTGTGTACCCCTGTCCCTTGTCCGGGACTATCAAAATAGGAGCTGAAGTAAGTCTCCTCTTCAACTCCTGGAATGCCTCCTCACATTGATCATCCCAATCAAACTTGACCTCCTTCCGGGTCAACCTAGTCATAAAGCCGCGACCGGAGAAATCCTCAATGAATCTTTCGTAGTACCTAGCCACAATCCCAAGAAATCAGATCTCGAAGACCGACTTCTAGATTTCTCCCAACTCATCACGGCCTCGACCTCTCTCGGGTCCACCGTCATGCCCGATGCCGACACCACGTGTCCCAAAAATCTCACCTCAAGAAGTTTTCAAAACTCAGACTTACTAAACCCTAGGTACAAATAACGGTCTCTCAACAATCAGAACACGATCCTCAAGCGATAATTATGTTCCACTGACCGGAGACATCAAATGTCATCCACGAAGACAACGACAACCGACGGATAGGGTTGGAACACCCTATGCATGTTCATAGAATGTTGTCATGATTCACAATCCAAAGGGCATCACCGTAAATTCAAAGTGCCCATAACACGTCCTAAACGCTGTCTTAGGGATATCTGTCTCCCTAACCCTCACGATAAAACCAAGGCGAAGGTCTATCTGAGTGCACTCGCCTCCTCTCAACTAATCAACAATTGTCAATCCTCTGCATTTGGGTACCGATTCTTGATCGTAACCCTCTGCTCAACTGTCGTAGTCACGCACACCGGGCGGTCTTGTCCTTCTTCTTGAAATAGAACCGGAGCGCCCATGGTGAAGTGCTCGCCTAATGAACCCCTTGTCCAAGAGCTCTATAACTCGAACTGAAGTTCCGCAACTCAAATGGTGTCATCCTATGCGGAGGTTTGAGACGCATGGCACTGTGGTGTAATCGATACCTAAGTCTACTACCTCTGGAGGCACCCAGTAAATTTCATCCGGAAAACATCCACATAATCGCACACCACTCGAGGTAGATCCAAGTTTGGTTTCTCCTCGTCCTCTAGGGTAAGGCTCGCTAGCCAACCCGCTAACTGTCCCTTACACCTGGACTCGTAAACTGTTTGGGGCAAAATGTCATGCTTATCCCCCTAAAATACCACACGAGTACTGTCCTACGTGTAGGAGGTAACTCTCCTACGCTCACAATCGATAACGACTTTGTAAGCTGTCAACCAATCCATCCCCAGGATGATATCAAACTCTGACATGTCCATGATCCTCAAGTCCACTGTGAGTAGAGTCCCCGAGATCTCCAACTCGCAACCACGACATATCATCCCCAATTCTCGCCCTAATTCCTTGGGGAGAACTCACGTACAAAGGCTCCTCTAAGGTCTCAACCTCTAAGCCCAACTCTATCATAATTGATGCAACGATAAATGAATGTGAAGCACCCGAGTCAAATAATACCCTTGCCCATAGCAGATAACAAAAACGACTCGTATAACTCGGCTAATCTCGCCGACTTAGCCTCGCGGTGTGATGGCGACATGCCCCGACCCCGATGTCCCCGCCCTGCGGCCTTGTCCTCGCCTCTACCCATACCCTGGCCTCTGGCTCAAGCCAGGAAATGGGAGGTGCCCGTGAAGCCCCCCCAAACCGAGACTAGCTCCGGTCCGTATCGTACCGTGGAGGAATATAATCGTGATCCTCTCGCCGTCCTACTTCACCGACCGGGACTATGTTGTCCCAAACCCCGATCCCGTCTCTCAAAATCCCTCCCAGGTCCGATGTCGCAATGGTAGCACACCATCCGCCTACCGACCGGGTAACTCTCATCCGTCCCCCGGTCCGATGGCCGCGACTCTGGAACCCTTATGAACTAGAAGCTCTCTACCTCTTTCCTAAACTAGAAGAAGACTGACTCTCCTTCCTCTTGCTACTAACACTCGCATCCCGAGTGCTCCGAGCATCCTCTATCTCTCTCTCTATGGTTAGGCTGTCCCAACCATGGAGTCCATATCCTGTAGGCGAAGTCCTACAATCCTAGCCCGAATGGACAACTTTAGTCCATTCTCAAATCTCCTAACCTTGGCCATGTCTGTGGCCACGTAATCATCGCAACCCAAGCAACTCGCGGAACTCCAACCACATAATCCATCACGTACACGCGCCCTTGCTTCAGCTTTAGGAAACCCCTGTTCTTCACATGCCTCGCAGTATCTGAAAAATACTTACCCATGAACAGCTCCTGAAACTTTGCCCATGTCATCACCTCTAGGTCTCTAGAGGTCCTTGCCCATTTCCACCATAGTTGGGCCTCACCCTCTAGCTGGAACACAGCTAGTCTGATCCTGGTCGCGTCAGAGGTAGTCTCCATAGCCTCTAACACTTTCTCTACCAACATAAACCAATGGTCTGCCACCATCGGATCTCCTCCCCTTGTGAATGTCGGAGCATGATGTGCCCTAAACCTCTGGAGGTTACTAGGACCTCTCGACTACCGCTATACCAAATTGTGCTATACCGTCGCCGCTACCTACAAATTCTACAAAGGTTTGCCGATCAACATCGTGTGGTGTCTGACTAGTACCCCGTGGACACCCTCTACGTCCTCGTCCTCGACTAGCCATCTACACAGTTTAAAGTATCCCTAAGGCATAACCACAGCCCCGAGACACTATTCAAATATCAAAAAACATTTTATATATTATGTCCTTGCATTTATAGGTAATGCAAGATATAATTTCATTTTATTAAATCTTTTTTTTTTACAACAAAAATTTTATTTTTTGAAATTTTCATATTTTTACAAAATTTTATTTCATTTTTATTTTATTTTATTTTTCCAAAATTTTGTCTCATTTTCCAGAATACTCAAATAAATTTATAAAAATTTATTTTATTCATTTTCTTCAGTCACTAATCAGAAACCTTAGAAAATAATTTTTTTCTTCACCTCATTTTTTTTCATTTTATTCTCAATCAGCTTGTCCAAAAATTTTTCAACTCCCGTTTCACACTACACCTGTTCAACCTTAAAATTTATTAAAATTCTTAGTTTATTATCCACACCAAATAAATTAATTAAAATTTATTTCATTTATTTATTTATTTATTTTCCGCTTTTACTCACCGGTGAAAACTCAACACACTTTATGTGCTCTACCTGCAATAAACAATCACAACACAACCTGTGCTAATCACTAGCACCTGTAAACCATCATCACACATACACACGGCATACACACCATCACACAACAATTCATCAAATCACACAAACACACCAAACACATGCAAGGTCCTAGTTTTGTCCCGATTTCAGGTAATCTCATACCTAACTTACATCAAACCACCCAAGTGCGATGGATACCCAAACCCGAGCTCCCTAGGTATTCGTATACCTAAGCTTTGATACCAAGCTGTGACGCCCAAATCCCTGGGGGTCCGTTGACTACTGTCAACTCTCATAAACACTGAATGCTCGTGACCACATCTCTCATTTAAAACGGCGTAGCCCCTTTGTACAGTGGAGCTCCTACCCCTTAGTACATAACCTGTCCCAACACATCCAACGACCACATAGGGTCCAAATGAGAGTAAATTGTAAGACCCGAGAATTCCAATTTCTGGAATAAGGGCAAAATCGTAATTTTGATTACAAATTGTACTTCGCTAAAAACTTAATTAATTCTCTAGATTCCTGATGACAAACGGATTTCACCGTTTGAATCGTCTCGTGAAAAATCTAGCTAAAATGCTTTTGGCCGACTCGAGACAATGAGCTCACGCTTTTCGAGGCATCGCATTTCTCGTGCCGTAAAACTACTTTCGCACGCCCCAACCTCGGTGTCCGCTTGACTATTCGTCAACTCCGCTGAAAAATCTACGTGTCTCACTTTGTGAGGCACGTACATGTGTAAAGCGGCCTAGTAGGGCCCGCACATCCATACAACCCAAGTATAAATTTTATACAAAAGATGATTCATTTACAATTGTATTTATTACAATTTATACAAAACTGGGTCTTTTGCCCATAATTTTATAAAAAAAAAACATAAAATACAAGATAAGGCCATCTTGGCCGTTTCTTCGCCTCTAAAACCCGGATGCGTCCCATCCCCAGTGCGTCTTCAATACCTGAAAAAGGGGGTCCCACGACGGGATAAGCAAAGCCCAGTAGTGGAATTTCCCTACTTGGGTTACTCTCCACCTAAGTGCAATGCAATGGCACACAAACATATAACACATGCTAATATATCACTCATGCATATATTAACATAATTAGTTCCATAAATCATGTTATTCATTTCATAATAATAAACTTACCACACGGGCTGGGCGCATTAACCCGGCTGGCTCGCCTGGAACTGCCCACAATTTCACAATCAACATGTTATTCACTCATGGCAACAACACACATCACAAAAATCACACCAACAATTCGTGGACTGTCCAAACACTCTAGGGATTTCTTCACTCGGTCCAAATCTTTGGAATCAATCCTACCTACCATCCAGCCTCAACAACCTCATCCATTACATAACCCTTAAGCAAAAAGTGAAACAAGTAGGAGAAAAACCCCTACCTTTTCGGAGTTTGTCGAAACTCCTCAAAACTGGTACCCACGCGTTGTCCTTGCCGTGGGGAGCAACTTTACTTCCTGTCTCGCCGGAAGCCGACGGTCCGATCGCCGGGAATTCTAGAGAGAAGGTGGAGCCTCTCTCTCTAAAAACCCTCTCTTTCTCTTTCTCTCTCCGTCTGCTCTCCCTTTCCCTCCCCCAAACTGATTTGGGAGACTTGGTCAAGAGGAAAGTCCTCTCATCGCCACATGTCCATTTCTCATTGGACACCTTGGATTACCCCCTTATCCTTATCCATCTACCTTGAGATATCCCTGTAATGGCATGATGCCATGTGTCACATGTGAGCCCCACTCAGCCCATGCTCGACCGCATCTCGCCTTGACAGGGCACCCTTGGGCCACTCATAAGGTGCCAAGTGTCCCGCAGACTCCCACGTGCCTCTAAAACATGAATTCTGACCTCATCTCTTAATTCACTAAATTGACGTGGGTAGCTAGATTTCGCGAGACGATTCCAACCCGGTGAAGTCCGCTTGGTCATCCGAGATCTAGAAAAATTCCGGATTTTGACCGAAATTACCATTTTACCCTCCTTCAGGGAATCTGGATTTTCCGGGGTCTCACATTTTCGAAGTGACGAAAGTCACATATAACATGTACTCATGTGCCATAAGTGGTATGAGTAGAGAAATGATGAAAATTGACGGCCGAGGTAGTGCCGAATATCAAATCTGGTAAAAGAGGGACATAATGGTCATTATGGAATTTGATTTTTAAGTCACTAAAGGACAAAAGTTGTAATAGTGCTTCTTCTCCTTCAAAAGTCAAGAGCAAAACGTGAGGACCATTCTTTTGAGATCCAGTAGCCATTTTTGAGAGAACCCTTTTAGAGAGAGAAACTTCTCTCTAGAAATACACAAGATCCAACCGTTGGCGGTCTTCGGGGCGAGAAGGAAAAACGTTCTACGCGGAGCAGGCTACGCGTGGACTCCCGGATTGTGAGTTTTGACAAACTCCAAGAGGTAGGGGTTTCTCCCTACTTGTTTTTTATTCCCATTTTAAGTGTTTTTCGATGTTTCGGTTGGTTTGAGGCCGTGAGGGGCCGTTTGATCGGTCCCAAAACTTGGGACCTAATTGTTTGAATTTATTGAAACCCAATGGTGAAACAGTGGCTGTCACGGGCTGTTTGGGTGTTTTAAATTCATAAAATTTGCTTTAAATCATGTATTGATATGACAAAGGCCGGGAATGGGCCATATGATCTGTCCCAAAACATGGGACCGAATTGTGGAATTGTTTTAGATTTTTTTTGACGTACCAGAACCTCCGTAAACTGTCAATAAGAAGTTGGAATTTATGCATTAAATTCTATTTCGTGAGTAGGAGACCGGAAATGGGAATGGAAATTTGCTCCACCAAGAGGAACCAATGTAGCAAGTGTGGGCCGCCGTGGACAACCCACTTGCTCGTTGGATCAAAACAATCCCACTTGTATGAAATGGACCATAAATGTCCATTTGTTTTGGCATGAGAATTGCTTGATGTGAATGGCTTGTATGTGTTGGAAATAGATAGGTTTAAGACATTATTGTAATGTGTTAGCACAATGACGCAATTACATGGAATTAAATTGTGTCAGAAGCCATTGGAGATGATTATGATTTGCCTAATTGAACTAAATTGGGGCGACATGATTTATGTGTTGAATTACATGCGTGTAATTGTAGTTGATTGAAAATATGCATATTGACATATTGTGTAAATGATTTTGAAATTCAAGATAATGTATTTTCATACGCACCTGGCAATCCCAGAATTAGGTGTGAGTGCATGACAAGGTATTTTTGTAAAAACGGATATGGTTGCGAAAGGAATTTAGCTGTGATGATATTCCTCGAGAATCAAGTTGGGAGATGGGCCAATGCATCATTTCGATGAGGACTATGACTGCTTCGAAAAGCTCACCAACCAATTCACCCTGAGGGTAGTCCCATATTTTTTACCGAACATTTCGGTAATATATTTTCAAGAACAACAAGTTTTGTTTTGAAAATGATTATTTTCTCATACATGGCTTAGGCAAGTGTGGAGTGAGCCCAGGAGGACTCGTGGGCATGTGGGTGACTATGACATTCAAGTAGGATCAATGATGGCTTGAGTGTGTGTTTATTTTGGAGCATTCAGACCGCACTTAGGTGGAGAGTAACCCATTAGTGGTGATTCCATCATCGAAGCTTTAGCTCACCCCGCCGAGGGATTATATTTTTCAGTACAGGAGCTGAGAAGACAATTCATTTTGAAGAAGCCAACATGATTTTGATGGTTTTTGGACATACATGTATTAGACTTGTAGATGTTAATATATGTTTGTATAAAGTGTAATCAACTATTGAATTATTGGGAGATAATTGAGAATAGTTGTGATATTTGTTTTTATGAGTATTAGTTTATGGGCCCAAGTGGTCATTGATATATATATTGTATATATTGACCTGCTTGGGACAGTACATGCAGTTTATACAAGTTTTGTAATCAGTAGAGCTCCCCCGCACAAAGGAGACTCTACCCGATTTTCCTCAAGGGCGTCGGCAACCACATCCACTTCAGGCCCGCGGCCGACGGTAGTCAACGGACCCGGTTTGGGGCGTCACTGGTATCGAGCCAAGGTAAACACACCTGGGAGCCGTGGGTGAAGTTATATCTGGGCCCCGATACAAGCTTCACAAATTGAGACGTAGCCTGTGCATACGAATACCTAGGGAGCTCGGGTTGGGTATCCATCAACACTAGGTGGTTGATGCGGAGAATAGGTGTATGGAAACCTATAGATTGAGGACGGGGCCCAGCCTTAGTTGAGTAAGAGCATCATCACTAGTGTGTGGTTCATGTCTCGGTTTAGGCTGAGATTTACCTAGAAAATCACGGGACAAAACTAGGACACTACATGCATGTGTTGATGTGTTTTGTGTGATTTGGTGAGTTATTGTATGATGGTGTGTATGTAACACCCCGAAATATACCCTAGTAGTTTACGGACTTGTTTAGGGTATATTATAAGTTAAATAGGAATTTTCGAAAAATAAAACGAGAGACCCGGAAAGTTTACAAGATACAAGGGCAATCTTGTAATTTGTTAAAAAGGATATGAAAGTCATAAAAGAGGAAAGATTAGGGGTTAAATTAGAATATGGCATAAGTTACTTTGTAAAAAGGAATGAAGTCTAAGGACTTAAAGGCAATAAAGAAAACTTAAAAAACCAAAATAGCTGTCTCAAGCAAACATGGCCTTAAAGTGGGGATCAAAATATCTTATATTTTGGTTCCAAAGAGAGAAAACTTTATATAAGAGAAAAGGAGAGAAGAAGAGGAAGAGGAAGTGGAAGAAGAGAAGTTCAAGCAAAGCCAAACTAAGGTATGGAAAGTATGGATGCTTGACTTTGGTATGAATATTCTAGCATGATTTTGATACAAGAATTACTTGGGTATGGATGGCTAGGGTTTCATTTGGAAATTAATTTGGTTCCCTTCTCTAGGGTTTTGCTAGGCAAACATTCTAACTCTAGATTGAAGGGAAGTTTGGTTGAAAAGCCCTAGATGATAATGAGTAGATATTGTGACACCCCAAAACCCGGGGGTCCGTTGACTACCCGTCAACCCGCGGAATACTCGTGAATGTCGGGTGACCCGACATTTTTTCATGAAAAACGGCAGCCCCTTGTACGGAGCCCTACCCAAATACAAAACTAGTATAAACTTGTATTCACCTGTCCCAATCAACAATATATGCAATATATATCCAATACGGCCACTTGGGCCCATCAACTGTACTCAACACAATATATCCAAACTATATCCAATAGTTTCAAGAGTTAATATTTTTACTCTTAAACAATACATATATTAAGATTAGAGAAATTCTAATACATGCAATGTCATCAAAGCCACAATCCGGGCTTTCTTAAACTCTTCCTCTAGGACGAGCCGTCCCTCGCATGCTCCCGCACTGTGAAATAAAGGGGATCCGACGACGGGTGAGTGAGCTAAAGCTCAGTAGGAGAATCGCCTAAGTGGGCTACTCACCACCTAAGTGCAGCAATGTTCAAAATAAAACACCCATTCAAGCAAATGCATGATCCTACTTGAATGTCTACATGACCAACTCAGATCCCGAGTCCTCACCGACTCTCTCACACTCGCCTAAGCCTCGTATGAGAATTATTATATTATTAGTGGACAACCCTCCGATGTATATATATCAATTGGGCCGCTCCGACGATTGATATATTATTTAATTGTGGACTACCCTCCGATGAATATCAATTGGGCCGCTCCGACGATTGATATTTTTAGTTTGTTTGTGGACTACCCTCCGATGAATAAATATCAACTGGGCCACTCCGACGGTTGATATATATTATTTAGTTTGGACTACCCTCCGATTATTAACATTTTAGACTACCCTCCGAACCTTGTTTCTCTAGACTCATCTCATGCACTAACTCCTATATTCCTAGGATGTTCCAGTGCATATGGAATGCATGTATGCTAGTTCCAATTTAGTCTAATCACATGCAAATATATAAACATGAATATACTCGCATAAAAATTAAATCACACAAACATGTTATGTAATTATCATTTCAAACATCAAAATTAGCTCACATGGGCTAATGATCACACACGAGAAATTTAATTTAAATCACTCGGCCAAACACATATTTCAATGAAAATATATATTTTCAAATATTCGGGAATAGTGAAACCTCGCTTACTATTCCCGAAAAATTAAGAAACAACGGCTCACCTCGTTGAACCCGAAATCCAACTCGCCATTCCCGCCCAATGCATACCAAACAACCATTTAATACAATAAGTTAAACCAACCCACTCCCAAACAGCCCTAAACACCGTGTGGAGGCCACGGGTCGCTCATTCTCTTCCAAAATTCTAACACTTCGGGTCCTATGTTTTAGTCGATCAAGCTGCCCATTCCTACCACTGCCTCAAGCATGCATTTTAATGCCAAACCCACAAATAAACAGCCCACTTCGCCCCGCGCCACGGCCAACCCAAAACCCAAGAAATTCACACCCGGGTCCCATGTTTTGGGATCGATCAAACTACCACGGCCTCAAACTAACCGAACACTTAAAACTCAAAATGGGAATAAAACACAAGTAGGGAGAAATCCTACCTTAAGGAGTTTGAAGAAACTCCTGATCCTGAGTCTACGCTGCAGCCTCCGCCCGCGTAGAACATTCTTCTGTCCCGGCCCGCCAACTACCTGGATCTTCTGCAAATCTAGAGAGAAGCCTTCTCACTCTAAAACTCTCAACCGCTAGCTACCTAATTAAAATGCCTCTCTCTTCTCACGTGGGTTTTTGGCTAAATGAAGAGGATGAAGTACTGTTGAGTATTTCGTCCTCTAGCCACTTAAAAATCAATATCTAAAATGACATTTATATCCCCCTTTTACCAGAATTGATATTCGGCACTATTTCGGCAATCCATTTTCATCATTTATCTACTCATACCACTTATGGTACATGAGTACATGTTATATGTGGCTTTCTGTGAGCACCAAATCGATGCATTTGAGACCAAACGCGATGCTCGAAACGTGGCCGAACTCCGACTGCTCTCAAGAAATTGCAAAATTTTACGTGCTAGCTAGATTTCTGCGAGACGGTCCCAACGGTGCAACTAAGCCATTATCCGAGGTCTAGAGAATTAATTACGGACTTTTAACCGTAATTATAATTTTGTAATCAAAATTACGATTTTGCTCTTATTCCAGAAATTGGAATTTCTCGGGTCTTACAGATATGGAATCCTTCACAATTCCAATGTTTTGTAGAATTGGGTGAATTTTGGTATGAATCCTAGGATTCTTTTGTAAATTAAAAGGGTTTGTGGAGTTGTTGAGAGGGATTGCATGTTAGTTTTTGATGAAGGAGGCATTAGGAGTGATATATGGATGAAAGTGCATGAAAAAAAAGGAGAAAAGAGACATTCTAGGCATTTCTGGGTGATGTGTACCGGTACACTTTGAACATGTACCGGTACACTTTGTGTTCTGGTCATTTTTGGCCAATGTGTACCTAAGATATTGGGTGTACCGGTACACCTGCTCTCGCTTCCCCCGTTCGACCAGCCAGATTTTGGTCATAACTTTCTCATTTCTTATCCGATTTGAGTGATTCAAGTGGCCACTTAAAATAGACTTCAAGAAGAACCAAACCTAAAGAAATAGATATCGTCAAATTCTGGCTCTAAGTGGTCCAAAAACCCACTCAAAGTGGAGCCATGTGCAAGCCAATTCCTACATCCTTTTGAACATAGAGTAGTCCGGGTTGTTTCGGACGTAACTTGAGTTCCGGTACTCCGAATTGGGTGATTCCAGTTGGAATAGAACCCTTAACACCTTAACTTTAAAGGAGTACAAAGAACCAGTGTCAAATATGGAGACAAGACACTGGAAAATGAATATTGCAAACTGTCCCGGTAAACCGACTAGTTGGCATGAAAATGCCATAACTTGAGTTTGATGATCCAATTGGAATGATTCCAATTTCTAAATGAAATAAATTCATAGAGGGACAATAATACTTGAATGATGTGTGGATAGGCATCATACCATTCAAGTATCCGAAATGCCATATGGAATAGGCATGAAACCCTAAAATGAACTCGAAATGAACATGAACATGAATACAAGGTAGTATGTCAGATCACGTAATGTGAGCAAAGATAGGTTATGAGTTCTGAAAGACATATGATCATATGACTACCTATGACCGAAAAATGAATGAGTGGACGCCCTGGTGCTTCGCACTCTGGCTGTGCTACGGCATCTCTCACAAGGTGGCTACCACATTTCGACTAAGGTTCTAAGACTCCTCACGGTGCTACTTAAGACTTCATGAGCAGCACGTCCCGACTGCTCTAAGACTCTCGTCGGTGCTACTCAAGACTCCTCGTTGCGTACAGCACATCCCGAACGGTGCTTCAAGACTTCGCCGGTGCTACAAGACTCCTGCTCAGACAAATTCTCCTGCACGATTTTATCAGCCCCTACTCATTTCTTATGATTGGTCTAGGTAGTCAGACAAACATATGATAAAACACTTAATAAAGAATAAGAGTAAAGATCTGAATGAACCTCTCGTGATCCGCTCCGTAATAACCTACAGTACTCCCGTAGATCCGATAACTTCAGAAGACCACGGTACTCCTGTATCGATAAAATAAGTATAAGTCTAGTAGTACCTACGGGTACCTCTGTATAATGAATCTGTTTTATAGTACCTACGGGTACTTTTGTAGAAGAAAAATGTTATGTAATACCTATGAGTATTTCCCTATCCAAAATACGAGAATAAGCTCCGTATAAGATCCGAAATCCTAGAATAAGTTATGTACCTCCTACGGGAGTCCCGAATAAACATAAGCCTGTTATAAGCATAAGAAATTGTATAAGTTTAAAGATGACTCTGATATGAACCGACAACTCTATTTGTTTTGGGATATGTTCTGAATCTGTATAAACCTGGTATATGTATCCGCTTTGCGGATCTCGCACCGCGATGGACCACACGTCCATATCCGAAATGCACCGGCATAAGTCCTCGATCCGACCCGCATGTGATATGATTCTGATCTGTTCCGACTTATCGTACCTACGGGTACCTTCGCACATGAATAAGATCCGTAAGATAAGTATATGCTCTGTAAGACATGTATAAGATATGAAATACATGTCTAAGTTCTGTAATACCAGTATAAGATCCGTATGATAAGTATACGCTCTGTAAGACATGTATAAGATCTAAAATACATGTCTAAGTTTTGTAATAGCAGTATAAGCTTCGTAAGATAAGTATATGCTCTGTAAGACATGTATAAGATCTGAAATACATGTATAAGTTCAGTAACACAAGTATAAGTTCTGTAAGACTAGGATATACTTTGTAGTCTAAGTATAAGATACGAAGTACCGGTATAAGTTTTATAGTACTTACAAATACTTCCGTATAAGAATAAGTTCCAATATCGCATAATGCTCCAAAACTTCTCCGTGGTACCTACACGTACCTCCGAACAAGCTTTCATCTGTAGTAGGCATAAGTATAAATTCGTAAACCCACGGAGATCTGAGATAGAATAAGTATAAGTTCTGCATAAGAATAAGCTATGTAACGCCCACGGGAGTCCTGAATGAACATAAGACTGTTACAAGTAAAAGCTCAATCCTGCATACGAGAGATGAGAACAAGCATAAGTTTGTTATAGGAATAATTATGTATGAAAAAACAGTATATGAATTCTAAGATTCGATATCTGTTATTGTTTTATGATATCAGACCAGTATAAATGCTTCAGGTTTCGTATAAGATATGTTTCCCACTCAAGCGAAAGCGAAGCACGGGTTTTAATCCGTGTAGGTACAGGAGAAGACATCCGAAGACATCCGCATAGCGCTGGGCCAACACACCGCAAGGGTTCATCATAGTCAGTCTTGCGCCTCGAATACAAATTGGAATGCAAAGTTGTTTTTGTATATGTATAAGCAATGGGACTCAGTTATATGTGTCTAGATTTTGATGGACACCACTCCAATGGTAGTTCTTTTGATTTGTATATAATATTTTGATTCTGTTATAATATGTGGGTCATACCCACAGTACAAGTTCTAGCTTTAAAAAAAGTCCCAAGATATATTCCCGCATCCTCGAAACCGGCCTGATCCGCCAATCAGTCGACCGGAATCTGGTGACAAAGGTATGCCAAGTGTTTTATGTGTGTTGTGGAATATTTGTGTGCCTAATAATTAGCACGTTGGAAAACAAGTGAAGTGTTTGAAAATTTGAGGAGTTTATAGTTTGTGAAACTGGAACAAGAAAAAAAAAAATTTAAGCATATTATGGGGGATTTTTTATATAATATGGGGGATTTTTACGTAACGTAGTGTGGGGGATTCTTATATAGTATGGGGGATTCTCATATAGTGATCCCTACAAGATTCCGACTCACTCGGAAATGGCTCCGACTCACTTGAACATGATTCCGACTCACTCGAAAATGGTTCCGACTCACTTGAACATGATTCCGACTCACTCAGACATGGTTCAGACTCACTCGAATATGATTCCGACCACTGAAATACTTCGATCCCTAATCACTCTAAAAATTACTGATTTCGACCACTAACATGGTTCCGTTTAAAACGAAATATAGACTCACTGGAATGAATTTCCGTAGGAATTTTATATAATCCTGGGGGATCTTCATAGTACATAAATTCCCAAAACAGATGGGATTTTTAACTAACATGGGGGATTCTTAAATAACATGGGGGATTCCCATTTAATATGGGGGATTCCCATGTAAAATGGGTGTTTCCAGTAGCTAGAAATAAAGGAAAAAAAAACATTTTTTTAATTAAATTAATTAAAAATAAATAAAATCAAATAAATTTTGATAAAATTTTCGAAAAATAAAATTTTCAAAAATAAAATTTTGTTGAAAACAATATTTTAAATGCAAAAATTGGCTATGATACACTAGTTATGTGTATGATTAGTGTCTTGGCCGTGTTTATGCCTTAGAGATATCAGACTGTATTTAACTACCATTTGAAGTCGTGGATTGCATGGGTGAGTTGCAGAGGAAACATAATATGCATGGTGTACGATAGGAAAGGGTAATGTTAAGGTTAGGAACTATGACCTAAGGGATTTCGAGACTGAAATGAATAAGAGAACTCAGAAGCTTATTGAAATAAATAAACCGAGTGGTCGAATTTAGGTGCCACTTGTGAAAATGAACTGCCTGGCCATGGTTGTCAAGTCTATTAGCGATCAAGATCTCAGACATTAATAGACTCATGAAAATTAAATGATTCTCATACATAAGAATTGTGTAAATGGCTAGTAGAGGGTGAGGACGCCGAGGACGTCCACGTGGCGCCGGTCAGGCACCACCGACATTTGATCAGCTGCCTAAGATTGGACCGGGCCAGCCTTTGCCGAGGGCCGTAGGTGCCGCCGTCACATCGCACGGGGCCAGCGCGGCGGATAGCCGGAGGTCCTAGTAACTCCGAGGTTTGGGGACACATCATCCTCCGAATTCCTTCACAGGAGAGATCCGATGGTGGCCGACCATTGGTTCATGCAGAACGAGAAAGTGTTAGAGGCTATGGAGATTACCTCTGACGCGACCCAGATTAGACTAGTTGCGTTCTAGCTAGAGAATGAGGCCCAAATGTGATGGAAATGGGCAAGGACCTCGAGGCCCTAAAGGAGCCTTCAGATGTGAGTTCCCTAGGAATAGGGCGCAGAATAGGATGATATGCGTGGTTACGAGTTAGAGATATCGGGACTCTACTCACAAAGTGGACCCGAGGATTATGGATACGTCGAGTTCGATGTCATCCCAGGGCGATCGGGTCGACACCACAGGTCGTTATCGATCAAGGGAGCTGCAGAGGGTTACCGCCACACGCATACATCGATACTGTGGTGGTATTTAGGGGATAAGCATGATATGTTGCCCTGCATAGCATAATGAGTCCAAGTGTCGTGGACAAGCTATGTGTTGGCTAGCTAGCCTTACCCTAGAGGACGAGGTGAGATCAGACTTAGATCTACCTCGAGTGGTTTGCGAGTATTCGGATGTTTTTCCAGATGAGCTACTTGGACTACCTCCACATAGGGATGTAGACTTTGGTATTAAGTTACACCCCGTACTTCAACGCCTATGACTCGCATAGGATGACACTAGTTGAGTTGCGGAACTCGCAGTCCGGCTACAGAGCTTACTGGACAGCAGGTCTATTGCATCGAGCACTTCACCATGGGGCGCTCCAGTTCTATTTGCGAAGAAGAAGGACAAGACCCTTCGACTGTGCGTTGATTACCGACAGTTGAACCGGGTTACGATCAAGAATCGGTACCCGTTACCGAGGATTGATGATTTATTTGATCAGTTGAGAGGAGCGCGAGTCTACTCCAAGATTAATTCCTTCGTGACCCGGTTACCATCACTAAGGGTTAGGATACGTATATCCCTAAGACTCCGCTAGGACGCTGCTATGGGCACTATGAGTTTACAAAGATGCCCTTCGGATTGACTATCACGCCACCGCATTCATGGATCTCATGCATAGGATGTTCCAACCCTATCTAAATCGGGCTTATCATACTTCTCGTGGTGATATTTTTGATCTACTCCCGCCAGAGTGGGAGCATGGAAAATGG
Organism: Tetrastigma voinierianum; assembly: GCA_016808115.1. Lineage (NCBI taxonomy): Eukaryota > Viridiplantae > Streptophyta > Magnoliopsida > Vitales > Vitaceae > Tetrastigma > Tetrastigma voinierianum. Next base: position 873,258 of record JAEQBH010002284.1, on the reverse strand, counting down.
TTCTGAGGATCAGGTTACGCCATCGAGAGACCATCACCAGACACCAAGTTCAAGAAGTGTGAGTTTTAGCCATCGAGGAGCTCTGACACGTGGTGCCGCACCGTAGGAGCGTCACGACCCAGAAAAGGCTGAGGCGATGAGTCGAGAGACCAACGTCGCGAGATACGTAGTTTCGGGATTACTGGTAATACAGAGATGCGAATGGGCCAGTTGTCCATTCGGGCGTGATTGTAGGATTGGCCACGGGATATGGACTCCATGGTTGGGACGGCCCTGACCATAGAGGAAGAAATCAAGGATACTTGGAACACTCGAGATACGGGTGTTGGTAACAAGAGGGAGGATCAGCTTTCTTCTAGTACGGGGAAGAGGCAAAAGACTTCTGCTTCGCACTAGTTTCGTGACTAGGCCGTGATTGAGCATGAGCGATGGATTCAGAGACGTGATCCCGATGTTCGATCGGTACAGCCCCGGGCCACTACGACGGTATGTACTACAGCTGTTTGTCCATACCCTTGCATGGGTCGTGAGGGACCGCATCGCCTAAGGATGCCACACCAACACTTAGTACTTCGCGAACGGGCCACATAGGCCAAGGTCAGAGCGTAGGTCAAGGTCGACCACAAGACTGGTGTGTCAGAGTTCTGGCCTACCGCAAGGATGACTGTTACCATTTCGCCAAATTCGATACAAGGAGGCGAGATTGTCCTAGGGAGGTGCAGAGATTTCAGCTGCGTACGTAGACCGGAAATACCGGGATAATGATACGCGTGACGCTCTCTCGTAAGACCCGAGAAATTTCAATTTCGGAATAAGGGCAAAATCGTAATTTTAATTACAAAATTGTAATTGGCAAATAAAATCTCAATACCTCTGTGTCTCGGGATGAAGAAACGGATTGTACTTCGTTGAAATCGCCTCGCTGAAATCTGGGCTAGCACGCAAATTTCAGAATTTTCTCGAGACAACTGGAGTCTCAAGATCGCTTTTCGAGGTAATCGATTGGTAAACAGAATCGGTTTTCGATGCGACGAAAAAGCCTATATAACAAGTACCATGTACCATAAGTTGTGCGGAAAGCGGAGAATGATGAAAATGGACGTCAAGTACGCCAATATCAAATCTGGTAAAAGAAGGAATTAATTGGATTAATGAGGGGCAAACTTGTAATTTTGTGAAGAAGACATCATCTTCTCCACTTAAAGAAAGGCAAAACGTGGAGCTCATTTCGTGAGACAGCGGGGTCACTTGAACAAAATGAGTTTTCTTGCAGAGGTAAGGCCTTCCTCTCCCAGAAATAGAGGCGATCTTAATCGCTGGATTCCTAACTTTCGAGCAAGAAGGGAAACGCTCTAATGCCGGAGCAGCCACGCCAAGTGGACCTGGTTTATAGTTTTGACAACCCAAGAGGTGGATTTTCTCCCCATTTGTGTTTTATTCCCATTTCTAAGGGTTTCATGTTTCGTTGGTCTGAGCCTGTAGGTAATGCTTGATCGGTCCCAAACCCTGGACCGAATTGATTTGAATCTTATTGAAACCCAATATTGAAACAGCGGGCTGTTACGGGCTGTTGGGTGTTTTAAATTCATAAATATTTGCTTTAAAATGTATTGTTTGGTATGTATTAAATGTGAATGGTCGTGGATTTCGGGTAGTTCACCATGAACTCACTGCTTTTAGATTTTCCTGAATAGTAAATCAGGTTTCAATTATCTCAGAATAATTTTTGAAAATATATTTTCAAAAATAGGTGTTGGTCAAGAGTGATTTAAATTAAATTGCTCTCTGTGTGTGATTATTAGCCCATGTGAGCTAATTTTGATGTTTGAAATACAATACATAATATGTTGTGTGATTTAATTTATGTAGTATATTCATGTTTATATATTTGCATGTGATTAGACTGTAATGGGATTACACAGATAATCTAATATGCACTTGAACATCCTAGATTTAGGGAGTTAGTGCATGAGATGAGTCTAGAGGAAAATGGTTCTGAGTAGTAGACTAAAAATATTAAATGATCTGAGGGTAGTCCAAACTAAATAATATATCGAATCATCTGAGCGCTCCAAATGATATTTTGTCTACCTGAGGGTAGTCCACAAACAAATAATATATATCAATCAGCCGGAGCGGCCCAATTCGATATATATATACACTTGAGTGGTTGTCCAACATTAAAACCAATATTCTGCGAGGCTTAGGCTAAGCGTGGAGAGAGCTCCACGAGGACTCTGGATCTCGAGTTGGTCATGTAGACATTCAAGAGATCACACTGTTGAATGTGTGTTTAAATTTGGAACATTGCAATCGCACTTAGGTGGTGAGTAGCCCATTAGGGTGATTCTCCATCGAGCTTTACTCACCTCACGTGGATCCCCTTATTTTACAAGGTCAGGAGTATGTAAAGGAGTATCGGCCGTCCAGAGGTCAGCGCCAGGGCAAAGCTTCAGATGGCTGATACATGGCTAATGCCATTTTAATATATGTTGTATGAGAGTAAACATATTAACTCTCAGAATCATTATAAGTATATTTGGATTCATATCGGCATGTATATATTGAGTAATCAAGTATGGGCCCAAGTGGCCATATTTGGTATATATTGTATATATTGGATTGTTTGGGACAGGTATATGTGTTTATACAAGTTTTGTGTTTGGGGGTAGGAGCCTCTGCAAGCCAGCGAGACTCTCGCCTGATTTTCGTGAAAATGCCTGGCCGACATTCACGAGTATTCGCGGTTGATCTGCAGTCAACCACCCCCTGGCGAACATTTCTACTCGTAATTAATGACTAGCGAGGTTTAAATTGATGCATCATGTTCATTCATTAATGCATCTTGTGTGAGGGTTTGGAAGGCTGAGACGAGGCCTTTAGAAAAGCCGTAATGTGATGGTAAATTTTTTCCTAGGCGTAGGGAGAGATTTGACTTTTCTAAAGATCGTGAAAGGCGCAATGGTTGGTGGACCTTAGGTGGTAGACATATTGGTTGTTGATTGTCAGCTTGATATGATGAGATGACAACCATCTGTTATCAGATCCGGGACCTTAGCCGGTCATCATACCCGACACCTGCCTCGAGTTCGTAAGGTTACATATGCACATGGTTGGATGGAGGTGCGCGGAATTTCGACTTAAATTCTTTAAGGAGGGGAGAATATAAGACCCGAGAAATTCCAATTTCTGGAATAAGGGCAAAATCGTAATTTTGATTACAAAATTGTAATTTCAGTTAAAAATTCGGAATTAATTCTCTAGATCTCGGATGATGAAATGGATTTCACCGTTGGAATGGTCTCGCGAAATCTAGCTAGCACGTAAAATTTCGTCGAATTCTGAGACAGTCGGAGTCGACATGTTTTTCGAGGCATCGCGTTTCGGGTGCCGTAAAATGAATTTCGATGCGACGAAAGTCACATATAACAAGTACTCATGTGCCATAAGCGGTATGAAAGCAGAGAAACGTATTTAAAATTGGACGTACGAGGTAGTGCCGAATATCAACCGGGTAAAGATGGACATAATGGTCATTATGGAATTTGATTTTAAGTCACAATAATAAAAGCGGCAGTTTCTTCTCCTTCAAAAGTCAAGAGAAACGTGAGGACCATTCTTTGAGATCCAAGAGCCATTTTTGAGAGAACCCCTTAGAGAGAGAAACTTCTCTAGAAATACACAAGATCCAACCGTCAAGGCCTTTCTGGGCGAGAAGGAAAACGCCGACGCGGAGCAGCACGCGTGATTCGGATTGTGAGTTTCACAAACTCCAAGAGGTAGGGTTTCCTACTCTGTGTTTTATTCCCATTTTAAGCTGGCTGCCGCTGGTTTGAGGCCGTGAGGGGCCGTGAGGGGCCGTTTGATCGGTCCCAAAACTTGGGACCGAATTGTTTGAATTTATTGAAACTCAATGGTGAAACAGTGGTTGTCACGAGCTGTTTGGGTGTTTTAAATTCATTAAATTTTCTTTAAATCATGTATTGATATGACAAAGGTCGGGAATGGGCCGTATGATCGGTCCCAAAACATGGGACCGAATTGTGGAATTGTTTTAGATTTTTTTGGACAGTCGTGAACCTCCAGAAACTGTCGTGGGCTGTTGTGTTGGAATTTATGCATTAAATTCTATTTTGGTGAGTAGAAGACCGGAAATGGGAATGGAAATCGGTTCCACCAAGAGAACCAATGTAGCAAGTGTGGGCTGCTCGTGGACAAACTTCCACTTGTTCGTTTTTCTTTGGGACCGTAAAAATCCACTTCATGAAATGGACCATAAATGTCCATTTGTTTCTTGCATGAGAATTGTTTGATGTGAATGGCTCGTATGTGTGGAAATAGATAGGTTAAGACATTATTGTAATGTTAGTACAATGACGCAATTACATGGAATTAAATTGTAAGAAGCCATTGGAGATGATTATGATTTGCCCAATTGAACGGTGATGATTGATGCTGAATTACATGCGTGTAATTGTAGTTGATTGAAAATATGCATATTGACATATTGTGTAAAATGATTTTGCAAATCTGCGATAACGATTTTCTATACGACCGTGAACCTGTAATTAGGTGCGAGGCATGACAAGGTATTTTGTAAAACGGATATGGCTGCGAAAGGAATTTCACAGATGATATTCCTGAGAATTTGGGTCGAGACGGGCCAACATCATTTCGGATTTAGGACCATGACTGTTTCTGAAAGCTCACCAACCAATTCACCTCGGAGGGTAGTCCCATATTTTTACCGACACATTCGGTAGTATATTTTCAAGAACAACAGGTTTTGTTTTGAAATGGATTATTTTCTCATACATGGCTTAGGCAAGTGTGAGTGAGTCGGTGAGGACTCGTGGCATGGGGGGTGATCATGTGCATATCTGCTAGATCAATGTATTTACTTGAGTGTGTTTATTTTGGAGCATTGCACCGCACTTAAAGCGGAGAGTAACCCATTTAGGCTGATTCCACTATTGAGCTTTAGCTCACCCTGTCGAGGGATTATATTCTTTTCAGTACAGTGGAGCTTCGAGAAGACAATTCATTTTGAAGAAGCGCTCATGATTTTCATGGTTTTTTGACATAACATGGCTAGACTTGTAGATGTTAATATATGTTTGTATAAAAGTGTAATCAACTATTGAATTATTGGGAGATAATTGGAGAATAGTTATAATATTTGTTTTTATGAGTATTAGTTTATGGGCCCAAGTGGCCGTATTGGATATATATTGCATATATTGGACTCGCTTCGGACAGTACATTGCAGTTTATACAGTTTTGTATTCAGTAGAGCTCTCGCATAAAGGAGACTCTCGCCTCGATTTTCTGGAGAAATGTCGGTCACCCGATGAGTCCACGAGTGTTTCCGCGGATTGACGGGTAGTCAACGGACCCCCGGGTTTGGGGTGTCACACCAACGGTACAATCCATTTCATCATCCGAAATCCAGAGAATAAATTATGGATTTTTAACCGAAATTACAATTTTTGTAATTGAAATTACTATTTTGTCATTTTTCCAGAAATTGGAATTTCTCGGGTCTTACATTCTCACTCTAAAAATGACAAAATCGGCCACTGCATCTATTTCCTGCAGCTTTTCACGTTTTCTCCCCTTTTGAATTTGAGAAGATGAGTCTTATTCACTTTTTCGTCTTATTATCCAACTTAACAATCTCAATAATGCAAATTTTGTCCCTCATTTCCCAGTTTTGATATTCTGCACTGCCTCGGTCTTCCATTTTCATACTTGCTCTACGCATGTCACTTATGGCATATGAGTACATGTTATATGTGACTTTCGTCGCATCGAAAATCGTTTTACAACACCCGAACCGCGATGACTCGAAAAACGTGTCAATTCCGACTGTCTCGGAATTCGATGAAATTCGACGTGCTAGCTAGATTTCACGATACGATTCCAACGGTGAAATTCGTTTCGTCATCCGAGATTTAGAGAATAAATTTCGGATTTTTAATTGAAATTACAATTGTGAAATAAATTACGATTTTACACTCTTTTCCATAAATTGTACTCATTATATATATATATATATATATATATATATATATATATATATATATATATCTATATATATAGATTTATATAGATATCTATATGTCTATATATATAGATATATTTATAGTTATATCAATATATATATATATATATATATATATGTATATGTATATATGTATATGTATATGTATATGTATATAGATATCTATATATCTATATATATATATATATATAGATATCTATATATATATATATATATATATATATATATAGTATATATATATATATATATATATTCATATAAATAGATATATTTATATAGATATCTATATATATAGATTTATTTCTATCTAAATATCTATATACATAGATATATAAATCTATATATAGATATCTATATATAAATCTATATATATAGATATTTATATAAATAAATCTATATATATAGATATCTATATAAATATATCTATATATATAGATATATATAGATTTATATAGATATCTATATATATATATATATATATATATATATATATATATAGGCAGAGTATATATATCTATATATATATATATATATATATATTTATATAGATATCTATATAAATATATCTATATATATAGATATAGGATATCTATATATCGAGAGCAGTAGAGTACTTATATAAATTATATATGTTCTACAGCAACATCACTCATCACAGGAGAACCCACTGCATCTCAAAGAAAGTCTCTCAAACGCTATCTCTAAACGGGTTAAAGGTCATGGGTTAAGACTAAAGACTTAGTTTTAAACTCCGCTCAAACATGGGTTTAAAAGATTAATTTTAAGAAAAATTCTTTTGTATAAGAAAGATAATAACAAGATCAATGTAGGTTAATTATTATTATTTAAACAATTTTAAAATCAAAACCCATTTTCCTTGCTTATCTTTTTACCCCCTTTGTTCCCCTAAATAAATAAAATAAACTTAAAAGAAATTAATGTAAGAACAAAAGAAAATTGAATGAAATACTTACAAATTTTATTGATTCAAACTTTCTGTACAAACTCTCTCACTCTCACTCTCTAACTCTTAACTATTCTTTCTTGCTCATGAAAGTTCTCTCACTCATAAAACTTCTGCCTCTAACGTATACACAATCCTCTAATTTATAGGCAATTGGACCAACTAAAAGACAAAATCTAAAACTATTAACATAGTTATCAACTTGACATTGAAGTCAAGAGATAAACCTAACTTTTAAATGCTATGACAACTTTAAGTACAAAATAAATGACATAAGTACAAAGTAAAAGGTAAAAGTACAAAATGAAATTTGACTCTTGAATTTACAATTAATGCCCACAGGACAAGTGTCCAAAGAATAGAGAAACATCTTCAATTTTCATTCTTTTTCTTTACATCGCCGATCTTCTTTGTCTTCTCTTGCTATCTCGAGATAAGCCCGACACCGGGGTTTTCACATGACTAAAGACTCGCCGAGGGTCGCCGCTTTTTTTGCAGAGTTGAACACTGTTGCGAATTGATTTCATCTTTATCCTTCCATTGCATTCTCCACATTGTGATAACCCTTTCGGGTCTAGATTCTGTACTATGCAGACGCCTCTAAACCCGGGTCCGTTGACTACCCGTCAACCCCGCGGAATACAAGTGGACGCTCCAAGTTACCCGACACCACTTTAGAAAATCAGAGTCTCCTTTTGTACTGGAGCTCTACCCAAATACGCGACTGTGATATACCTGTCCCAAACAAATTCAATATATACAATATATATCCAATGCGTCACTGGGGCCCAAACAGTACTCCAATGTACATGCCAACTAGAAACCAACTATATACCCAAGAAGGCAAGAGTTAATATTTTTACTCTAAACAATACATATATTAAACTTAAAGAGTTCTAATACATGTACAACCACCAAGGCCACATCCCGGCTTTCTTCACAATAAATCTCTAGGACGAGTCGTCTCCTCGCACGCTCCCTGTACCTGTAAAAAGGGGGTCCCACGACGGGGTGAGCTAAAGCTCAATAGGAGAATCGCCCTGCGTGGCTACTCACCACACCTAAGTGCAAGGCAATGCTCCAGCAGCACTCAAGTAAATATATTAGATCCTACTTAAATGTCTATATTGACCAACTCGCATCCCGAGTCCTCATCGACTTCCTCACACCGCCCCGTATGAGAACATTCGCTTTATTAAGGCAACCTCCGGGCGAATATATATCAATCGGGGTCAGCCCGACGACATATATATTATTTGTTCAGGATCACCTCCGATGAATGAGATATCAACCGGGCCGCCCACGGCTGATATTATTTAGCTTATGACTACTCCATGAATAAATATCAACTCGGGCCGCCTCCGACGGCGATATATTATTTATTTGAATACCCTCCGATTTAGACTACCCTCCGAACCGCTTTCTGAGACTATCTCATACCCAATTCCTATGGTCCTGTGGATTCCAAAGGCATATGGAATGCATGTGCTGCCCAATACGTTTAAACCACATGCAAATATATAAACATGAATATATTTACATAAAAATTAATTCATACAACATGTTATGAAATCGCTTTTCAAACACCAAAATTAGTCTACTAAGACTTTCAAACACAAGCAATTGATTCGACCACTTAACCAAACACATATTTCACAAAAATGTATTTTTAGAATATTGTTTTAAAATATGAAACCTCGTTACTATTCCCAAAAGATCACAAATCAACTGGCTCAATTTAGAACTCCGAAATTCACGCATTCCTACCCAAATTCAATCAAAGCATGATTTAACACACAAACCCATCATTAGAACTCAATCAGCTGGAGCAGCCCGTGGCTGCTCCATTTTTCTCCCAAAATTTTTATCAATTCGGGTCCCAGCCAGACGATCAAACGGCCCCTCACGGCCTCAAACAACCGAAACATCGACAAAACACCGAAAAATAGAATAAAATCCAAGTAAAGGGAGAAACCCCACCTCTTGGAGTTTGAGGAACCTCATTGAACCGGGGGGTCCACGCAGAGCCCGCTCGCGTAGAACGCTCCCTCTTGCCCCGAAGACCGCCGACGCCGATTCGCCCAGATTTTTAGAGAGTAAGGAAGACTTTCTCACATAAAACGCCATTTTCAATGCTTCGCTTGCTACTGACCTCCTGTTTTTTTTTTTTTTTTTTTCCCACGTTTTCGTTTTTTGCTTTATTTTAATTTGGGAGAAGAAGAAAGCCATCGTTCCTTTGTCCTTTCATTCTTAATCTATTTAATTAATTAATTTCTTTCTCCAGCTTTTGACATTCGACACTATCTCAACCGGGCCCATTTCCATCATTTCCTCTACTCATACCAATTTTATGTGGTACATGAGTACTTGTTATGTGTGACTACCGCATCGAAATTCGCTTTTACTAAGACCGAACGATGTCTCGAAAAACGTGCCAACTCTGACTGTCTCGGAATTATACGAAATTTTACGTGCTAGCTAGATTTTATATTTATTCCCAACGGTGAAACTGTCATTATCCGAGATCTAGAGAATACATTACTTGATTTTTTTTAATGAAATAACAATTTTATAACGAAATTACGATTTTGCCCTTTTTTCCAAAATTTGGAATTTCGGTCTTACATTACACATCGCGACGTATGATAACTCGTGAATCTCGCCCAAAGCCGGGTTAATAAAACTCGTTTTCCGAGGTTATGTGCCTGGGTTTAAAATTCTTCCAATAGCCGGGGTTCTCCAAATTGACATGGTTGGGGTTTCGCCAATAAGATAAAAATTTTTATTTCTAGTTTTTCTAAATTCAAAAATTTGAAAATCTCTAAATCTATTGTAATATACAGGAAATTCTTTTGAACGTGTCATTTCACATTCAGGTTGTTGTTGAGGAATTAAGGGTTCTTTATTACGTTAATATGTATTACGATGATAAGTGTGCATGCTGCTTCCATCGGTTCTAAACAAAGGTGGTATAGTTTCAAAAGATATATCTACATGAGTTTCAATTGTAAAAAGATATTGAACAATATTTTTCAATTTTTCAGGAAAATTATTAGGTATTTGATAAAAACTAGTTAAAAATATGTTCTTCAAAATCCCTTGATCCATGAGTTCGTGTGGATGTCTTAAATATTTTTGATCCAAAAGAGATATTTACATAAGCTAAATAAACAACTTAAGAATAAATCAAAGACTGCGGTGTCATATATCCTGTTTTAATTCCACTGTTTTTGTTTCTAAATTGTTCATATAATATACACTGGTTCTTATACACTTTTTCATAAAATTTATCTAAAAAGTTAGATTCTATAATATTATAAATATCAGGTCCGATGTAAGACCCGAGAAAATTCCACTGAATAAGGGAAAAATCGTAATTTCAATTACAAAATTGTAATTTCGGTTAAAACTGCAATTAATTCTCTTAGATCCTGGATGACGAACGGATTGTACCGTTGGAATCGCTCCTCACAAATCTAGCTAGCACGTAAAATTCGTGGATTTTCCGGAGACGTCGGAGTCGACACGCTTTTCGAGGCATCACTGTCGTGTGTCAGAACGATTTTCGATGCGACTTAAGTCACATATAGCACGCACTATGTACCATAAGTGGTAAGGAGTAGAGAAATGATGAAATGATCATCAATAGTGCCTTAATATCAATTCTGGTAAAAAGAGGGACATAAATGTCATTTTAGAAATTGATTTTAAGTGACTAAATGACCTAAATAGCAAATAGTCTTTCATCTTCTTCATTAAGCCAACCAAAATGAGAAAAATTGGGGATCCAAAGGTTTGCATTGGAGCTTTGCAGAGAGAGGGTGCTTCTAAAATACCGGAGATCCCACCAGTCGGCGGCCCGGACAAGAAGGAGAAATGTTCTACGCGGACAAAGCCACGCTGCGGGATCTTCGGATCGGGAGTTTCTTCAAACTCCTTGAGGTAGGATTTTCTCCCTACTTGGTTTTATTCCCCATTTTTAAATGTTTTACTAATGTTTCTGGTGGAACGAGGCCGTGAGGTTGCTTTGACTCCAGCCCCTCCCAAACCTTGGGACCGAATTGATGGGAATTTGGAAACCAAATGTTGAGCCGTGAACCGTGGGTAAGGCTGTTTGGGTGTAGGTTGTGTTGATTGTGTATTGAATGGTTGCTTGGTATGCATCAGCCTGAATGGTTGATCATGGGTTCACAAGGTGAACCGTTGATTTGTGATTTTTCGGGAATAGTAACCGAGGGTTTCACTATTCCCGAAACAGTGTTCTAAAATATATTTTTGTGAAAATGTGTGTTTGGTCGGGTGATTTAAATTAAATCGCTCGTGTTTGATCATTAGCCCGTTGAGCTAATTTTGATGTTGGAATTAATTAATTACATGACATGATTGTGTGATTGGATATTATGCGAATATATTCATGTTGATATGTTTGTATGTGATTAGACTGTGATGGAATCAAACATGTGCATTCCATATGCACCGAACATCCTAGGACCATAGGAATTAGTGCATGAGATGAGCTCCAGAGAAACTGGGTCGAGGGTAGTCTAAAATGTTAATTATCTGAGGGTAGTCCAATAAATAATATATCAACCGTCTGAGTTCAAATGATATTTATTCATCTGAGGGGTAGTCCACAACTAAATAATATATCAACCTATCTGAGCGGCCCAATGATATTTATCCACTCCAGGGTACCACAAAACAAATAATATATATCAATCGTCAATGTCTCAATCGATATATATTCATCTTGAGGGTTGCCCACAAATAAAACGAATATTCCTACACGAGGCTTAGGCGAGTGTGAGAGAGTCGGTGAGGACTCCTGGATCCGAAGCCAGTCAGCGTGCATCCGCAGGATCACGCATTCTCAATGTTTACTGGGAACATTGCACCGCACTTAGGTGGTGAGTAGCCCACTTAGGGCGATTCCTCCACAGCTTTAGCTCACCCCGTCGTGGGACCCCTTTATTTTGGCTGTGCAATGTGAGCGCAAGGGACGGTCTGGCCCAAGAGGTCAGTCTCAAGAAAGCCGTGGCTTTCGATGATCAGACAATGTATTAGAACCTTAAGTTTAATATATGCTTGTTTAAGAGTGAATTATTAACTCTTTTGAAACTATTGGATATAGTTGTTGTAGTATGAGGAGTATTAAGCAGGGCCCAAGTACGCTTTACTCATATTGTGAATATACTGGACCTGCTCGGGGACTGTGTATTTCAGGTTTTGTAATCAGTGTAGCCCCGTACAAAGAGATTCTGCCATTTTCTAAAGTGGCGCTGCAACCCGACCTCCACTTGTATTCCGCAGTCGACGGTAGTAGTCAACGGACTCCCGGTTCAGCGCCACAAATTGCATCGCGAGCATAGGTAAACGATTACCTAGGCTAGGGACTTCGGGTCTAGACCACGGTCATAGAATTTGAAACGAGTATGTGAAACCTATGGATAGAAAATTTGGGCTTAGGCCATGGTCGAGGAAGAGCATCACCATTAGGTGGTTTACTGTCCGGTTTAGGTATGAGATTACCTAGAAAACCACTGACAAAACTAGACACTACATGCACGTGTTGATGTGTTTTCAGGTGATTTGTGAATCATTTGGTGATTATGTGTATAACATGAATTGTAATGTGTTATGATGATGTTGTGTGCTTGGTGATTAAAGTACAGAATGTGTAGAAAACATTTTGAGTGGTGCAGTGTACAAAAACTGGAAAAGAGAATGAAAAGAATAAATTCTATAAATTTATTTGGCCTATTAGGTGATGAAAATAATTTTCTAAGTTGAAGAAAATTTGAGGAAATAAATTTTTATAAATTTATTGGATGAGGATTGAAGAAAATGGAAGAAAATAAATTTTTAGAAATTTATTTGAGTGGAGAAAATTTTTCAAGGAAAATCGAAAAAGAAAATAAATTGAAATTTATTTGGTCAAGAGGAGGAGAAAGTACTTTTCTAAGGTTTTATATGGTGTAAAATTGAAGAAAAGTGAAGAAAATAAATTTTTAGAAATTTATTTGTGTATTCTGGAGAATGAAAAAAAAAAATGGAGTAAAATAAAATTTTATGAATTTATTTGAGTATTAGAGAGTGTAAAAAAATGATTTTAGTGATTTTTAATGATTTTCATACTACTGAAATAATGAAAATGATAATAATAATTATAATGAAAAAATTTTTATTATAAATCGCTGGGCTACTCGCCTAAATATATTGTGAGAAAAAAATATCTTTTATTGCAATACGCTAGATTAAGTAGTAAGAAAGATTAGTTACTGGAGGCATTGTATTGTGAAATTGTATTGCAATAGGCTAGTGGGTTGGCAATTGTATTGCAATACAATTGTGACTGAGGCATGCTGGGAAGGCAAAATTGTATTGCAATACCCCAAAGTGTATTGCAAGAGTATGTAGTGGTTAGAAGTGTATTGCAACATGGGGTAGGCTAAAAAATTGTATTGCAAGATTAGATTGTATTGTGAATGAGAAGGCTTGAGAGTGTATTGCAATACACCATTGTATTGTGACCTAGTCTTAGGCAACAAATTGTATTGCAACTTAGGGAACAAAGACGGTGAACAAAGAACTGTCTACAAGAGAATCCATGAACAAGAAACCGAATAGTAATCGAACAAAGAACATTGACCTGGCCAACTATGAACAGTAATTTTCGAATTTTTTTTTTTTGAAAATCAAATAAAATAGGGTTTTGATAAAATTTTCAAAATAAAATTTTCGAAAATAAAGTTTGTTGAAAACAATATTTTAATGCAAATGGATTGCCTCAGACACATGCAAGGACAATGTATACACTCGATGGCGTATGATTAGTGTCTCGGGGCTGTGGTTGTGCCTTAGAGATACTGTATTGGAGTTAACTACCATTTGAAATCGTGATTGCGCGGTAGTTGCGTAGGAAATTATATGCATGGTGAAATGCTTATAGGAAAAAGGGTAAATACTAAGGTTTTGAGTAATGACCTTAGGGATTTGGATCATGAAATGAACAAGAGGCATGTAACCTAATCAAGTAAATAAATCAGTGGCTGAAATTTAGCGCTCACTTAGAAAATGAACGTCACCATGGTCACAAGTCTATTAGTAATCAAGATCCGCATTACTAGTTAGACTGAAATGAAAATTAAGTGACTATTGTCGCCATTGAACCACATGGGATTGCATCGGCGACGGCGACATAGCCAGCCCACCCGGCACGGCCGCACCACCGACACTCGACCAAATCCTCGCCGGCATTTGACCGGGCAGGCCTTACAGAGTCGAGGTACAGTGGCCGCATTGCAATGTGCTAGCATAGCAGTGTAGTCGTGGAGACCCTAGTAAACTCAGAGGCAGGCGCATCATCCTCCGACATTCACAGGGGAGGAGATCCGATATGGTCGACCATTGGCTCTCACGCGCAGAACGAGAAAGTGTTAGAGGCTTTAGAGATTACCTCTGACGCGACCAGGATTAGACTAGCTGCGTTCTAGCTAGAGAATGAGGCCCAAATAGGGTGGAAATGGGCAAGGACCCTAGAGACCTTTTGAGCCGTTGTTGTGAGTTCTCCCCTCAGGATTAGGCGAGAATAAGAATGATAGGTCGAGGTTGCGAGTTAGAGATCTCGGGGACTCTACTCACAGTGGACCTGAGGATTATGAACATGTCAGAGTTCGAGGTCATCCTGAGGATGGATTGGCTAATAGCTTACAGGGTCGTCATCGATTGTGAGCGCAGGAGAGTTACCGCCTATACGCAGGACGGTACTTGTATGGAATTTCAGGGGGGGACAAACATAATATTTTCCCCGGATAGTATACGAGTCCAAGTGTCAGGACAAGCAATGGGTCAGGGGCTAGTGAGCCTTACATCTCTAGAGGACGAGGTGAGACCGACTTAGATCTACCTCAGTATTAAATGTGTGGATGTTTTCCTGTGATGAGCTACCCGACTACCGCATAGGGATAAGACTCATTGAGTCACACCCCGGTATATCTCAATTCACTTATGACTGCATAGATGGCAACCTAAGAGCTGCGGAACTCAGAGTCTAGCTACAGGAGCTACTGGACAAGGGGTTTATTAGACCGAGCACTTCACCATGGGGCGCTTCGGTTCTAGTTGCGAAGAAGAGGGGCAAGAACCTTCGACCGCATTGGCAGACATGAACACATGACAAGAATCTGCATCTAATACCAGATCGACGATTTGTTTGACTGGGGCCGAGAGGAGCGCGAGTATACTCCTAAGATAGACCTTCGTGACCGGTTACCATCAACTGAGGGTTAGGGAGACAGATATCTCGAGACGGCGTTTAGGACGCTACATGTGGCACTTTGAGTTTACTAAGATGCCCTTTGATTGACGAATGCACCAAATACATTCATGGACCTCATGGCTGTGGTGTTCCAACCCTATTCGGGATCGGGCCATTTAGTCTTCATGGATGACATCTGATCTACTCCCGCCGAGCGGGAGCATGAGTATCACTTGAGGATCGCTTTACAACCGCAGACCATCACCAGACGCTTAAGTTCAGCAAGTACGAAGTTTTGGCTTAATAAGTGAGATTTCAGACACATGGTGTCAAGATCGAGTGTCAATGACCTAAGAAGGTTGAGGTAGTGATGCGCTGGGAGACCGACGTCAATCTTCTCGAGATACGTAGTTTTTGGGATTACCGGGTATTACGAGACACGAGAATGGGCTGAAGTTGTCCATTCGTATAAGATCAGAGGGACTTCGCCTCACTGACATGGACTTCATGGTCGGGACAAGCCTCGACCATGTGGTAGAGGTCGAGGATACTTGGAACACTCGAATACGGGTGTTGGTAACAAGAGGGAGGATCGCTTTCTCCTAGTTCGGGAAGAGGTGTATACTTCATTCATACCAGTTTCGACTGGGGCCAGATCAGCATGAGTGATGGATTTCCCCAGAGACAGGTGGATCCCAAGACTGGGACAATCTGGCCCCCGCGAATGAGAACACGAGATAGCAGCTCATTCCTCCACACCCTAGTACGGGCCAGAGGAACTAGTTTCAGTTTCGGGGTGCTATACAAGCACTTCCAACAACACATGAGCCGAGGGGCCAGGAGGTGGGTCAAGTCGTGGGATGTGTCGAAGCAGTGCCAGCCGCAAGTGGTGGACCCAGGTGGTGTAATCGACAAGTTGTTGATTGTCGCTTGACAGCAGGAGTTGACAACCACGGTTGTCGGCACTGAGACCTTAGCCGGGTTGTCATACCCGACACGACATTGGATTTGGGCTTAGAGGTTAAGGCTTTTAGATAAGCCATGTATATATGTTTTTCCCTAGGATGTAGGGTGAGAGTTGACCTGATAGGTCGGGATAATGAGTGAGAGATCTCCGAGATTCTGCTCATGGTGGACCCGGGAGTGGGTGCACGGTATGGTCATTCACCACTCATGGTGAGTGTGGGAAGAAGCCACTTTAGGGACTACGTCCAATGAAGAATGCTCAAGTGTGTCGAAGAGTTATGTCATTCGAGATGACAACACCTAACGTGGTTAATACGCGACTTGGGAGTTAAGTGATAGGAGCTCTGAGTGACTCGAGATTTGAATACCCATTGAAATTGCATTGGGTGGCTGAGTCACAAGGGCTCTGTGATATGGATGTCATTCATGACATGGACTAGTCGACTGGTCCATAGATTGTCGTTGATTGTGACCTTGGAGAGGTTAGCGCTACACACCGCAAGGGTTGTGTAGGGTTATACGTTGTACGGATTATATACATAGGTTAGAGGACACGCTGCGAACATAAAGGTCTCCGGATCTGCAAGGGTAGAGGATTAATTGCTCTTAGTGGATTTCGCCACAACAAGCAATGTGCGAGTGTACCGAATGGTACCATATGAGGTACTTCGTATGGGAGGCCATGTAGATCATCAAGTATAAGCTGGACCAAGGTGAAGAGAGCTCCATCACCGGTCCTGATCTGATTAGAGACACCTATGAGAGGTGAGCTTGATACGATAGCGTCTTCACCGGCTCGTGAGCCGGTTTAAGAGCTATGTCGACAAGCACGGCCGACCCTTAGAGTTCGAGGTCAGGGATCATGTTTTCCTTTGAAGGTGATTCCTAAGAGAGAGTTGGGCCAGTTCTAGCAATGAGAAGCTATCGAGATTCATCGGACTTTTCGAGATACTCGAGAGGATAGACACCTTTAAGGCATCGGTTAGCGCACTACAAAGATGTCGTGTCCACGAGGTATTTCATATCTCCATACTCCTGAGATATACCCGCATCCGGGCCATGTGGTGGATTGGGAGATTTGAGGTCGACACCGACGTGGACTCGAGGAAGGACCAAGCAGGCATTTTAATAGCCGTGATCAGGTTTTGCGACGCAAGACCGTGAGGCTAGTGAGAGTGCTATGGTGGCATTGTGGAGTGGAGGAGTCAGCGTGGGAGCGCGAGGACACGATGCGGGCTACTTATCCCTTCTTGTTTAGGGATGAAGGCAATGCGGGTTTAATCGCTTAAGATTTTAAAATGACTAGTTTACATGCATGGTAGAATGCATGTTGCATATGCATGTGTTTGATAAAGATCGTTTCGAATTTCGGGACGAAATTTCTTTTAAGAAGGGGAGAATGTAAGACCCGAGAAATTCCAATTTCTGGAATAAGGGAAAAATCGTAATTTCAATTACAAAATTGTAATTTCGGTTAAAAAACTGTACTAATTCTCTAGGATCTCGATGATCTAAACGGATTGTACCGCTGGAAATCGCCTCGCGAAATCTAGCTAGCACGCAAAATTCTCGTGATTTTCTCGAGATTAGCCGGAGTCGACACGCTTTTCGAGGCATCACTGCTCAAAATGTGAAAACGATTTTCGATGCGACGAAAGTCACATATAGCACGTACTCATGTACCATAAGTGGTATGAGTAGAGAAATGATGAAAATGGACGGCCGAAATAGTGCCGAATATCAATTATGGTAAAAGAGGGACATAAATGTCATTTTAGAAATTGATTTTGAAGTTTCGACCAAAGGACTAAATGAAGAAATACTTTCATCTTCTTCATTAAGCCAACCAAAACGTGGGAGAAAATCGTGGATCCAAAGGGGCTTGCATTTTGGGGCTTTTAGAGAGAGAGGGTGCTTCTCTCAAAATACCGGAGATCCGACCGTCATGCCCGGACAAAGAAGGAGAAATGTTCTATCACGGACAAAGCACAAGTGGACTTCCGGACGGAGTTTCTTCAAACTCCTTGAGGTAGGATTTTCTCCCTACTTGGGTTTTATTCCCATTTTAAATGTTTTACTAATGTTTCGGTGGAATGAGGCCGTGAGGGGCCGTTTGATCGGTCCCAAACCTTGGGACCGAATTGATGGGAATTTTTGGAAACCAAAATGTTGAGTCAAAGAACTGCGGGTAAGGGCTGCTCGTAGGTTGTGTTGATTGTGTATTGAATGATTGCTTGGTATGCATTAACGGAATGGTCAGGATTGCGGGTTCAAGGTGAACCGCTGATTTAGGATTTTTCGGAATAGTAACCGAGGGTTTCAAATATTCTAAACAAGAGTTCTAAAATATATTTTTTGTGAAAATGTGTGTTTGGTCTAGTGATTTAAATTAAATCGTCGTGTTTGATCATTAGCCCATGAGCTAATTTTGGATGCTTGAATTAATTAATTACATGACATGATTGTGTGATTGATATTATGCGATCATATTCATGTTGATATGTTTCAGATGTGATTAGACCGTGATGGAACTGCATATGCATTCCATATGCACCGAACATCCTAGGACCATAGGAATTAGTAATGAGAGATGAGTCTAGAGAAACGGTTCGGAGGGTAGTCTAAAAATGTTAATTTCGGAGGGAGTAGTCCAAACTAAATATATATCAGCAGTCGGAGCGGCGAGTTGATATTTATTCGTCGGAGGGTAGTCCACGAGCTAAATAATATATATCAGCAGTCGGGCAGCCCGGTTGATATTTATTCATCGGAGGGTAGTCCATGAGCAAATAATATATATCCAATCGTCGGGCGGCCCCGATTGATATACTATATTCATCGGAAGGTTGCCCGTTGAGTAAAGCAGATATTCTCATACGAGGCTTAGGCGAGTGTGAAGTCGTGAGGACTCGGGATCACGAGTTGGTCGTAGACATTCAAGTAGGATCATGCATTTGCTTGAATGTGTGTGTTTTGGAACATTGCACTACACTTAGGTGGTGAGTAGCCGCTTAGGGCGATTCTCCTCTTGAGCTTTAGCTCACCAGTCGATGGGACCCCATTTATTTTAAATTACGGGGGCGTCTGAGGGGGCCCGGCTCGTCGAGGTTAGTCTTGAAGAAGCTAGGGTGTGGCTTTGATGATTGTACGTGTATTAGGCTCTTTAAGTTTAATATATGTATTGTTTAAGAAATTGAATTATTAACTCTTTTTGAAACTATTGGATATAGTTGTTTGTAGTATGAGTATTGGTTATGGGCCCAGTGGTAGTTTACTCATATTGTGAATATATTGAATTTGTTTGGGTGGTATTTGCGAGGTTTGTAATTGGGTAGGCTCCGTACAAGGAGACTGGGTTACTCTAAAGTGGCGTCGGGTAACGGAGCCTCCACTTATTCCAGCGAGAGTTGACGGGTGATCAACGGACCCCGGGTTTGGGGCGTCACATCGAACTTGTTCTTAATTAAAAGTTTGTCAAAAGCTGTTCGGTGGTGATTTTCTAATCATACTAATTAAATCGGTTTACTAGCATTGTTCGAGTTAACTCTGTTTTTAAATCTTTAATTTGGTTTTCTTGCTTTTCTTGGTTCATAAGCATTTGAAATTTTTCAGTTTCTAAAACAATAAACTGGTTCTGTAATTTTTGAAAATGTTGGGCTAAAGCTGAAATGGTTTTTCCATAAGCATATTCTAAATTTTGGTTTTGAAAGTTTTGAGGTTTAAAGGCAAAGGTTATCAAATAACTTTATGTTCTTGAGTTTTGAGAATACAAGGCGAAATTGAAGGTTTGGGTTTAAAACTTCATTTCAAATACTTGAGTTCCAAATTGAAAAGTTTTACTTTTGAATTTCTCCTTTGAGCCATTTTCACGTAAAGTTGAGTAATAAATAAATCGTCGGTCGTTTATATAAATCACATCTTACTTAGCGATCTTTATATTTTCCTAAGTTATTATTTAAGAATTAAAAGAATTTTTTCTATTTCATCTTCTAAGCTATATATCTTAGAATTGTCACTCTCGAAAATCTAATTCACTTAACACTAGTTCTTCATTGTCACTATTTATTTCATATTCTTTTATTAAATTTATTTTAATTTGGGTTTTCTATTTCTTTCATTTGGCAATTTTCATTTCGGGACATTCGGGTTTTATATGACCTTCTTGCCCACATAAATAACATTTACATTGTTTGTTACTATATTGGTTCTTCTTCTTTTTATCGATATTTTCGAGGTTTTCTATATCTTGTATTAAAAGTTGGTTTCTATAATAAGTTCTAGATTTTTCTTCTAAAAGGTTGTTTATGTCTATTGGGTTTGCTATATTCCACATATCTATCTCTACATCCTATATCTAATTCTTCTCCTAAATTTAGTCTTACACAAAGTTGTTTATTTAAATCTTGTTCTTTTATTTGACTTCTTTTCTCTATATTTAAACATTCTTTCTAACCAATTTTAACAAATTCTACTCTCTGCTGTATAAGGAGAGTTTTGTATTCGAGGTTGAAAATTCATTCCATAATCTAACACCTCTTTTGGTCCTTGTATTTTAATATATATTTATTTAAATATTCGAATTGTGCAATCTATCTTAGCGAAATTGCATATTTCCTAAATTTTGTTCATATTCTTTTTATATACGAAAGGTTACATAATTTTAATTGTTCGAGCTTATAAAAGATATATCTGGGTTCATTGTAAGGGCCCACCTGACGCTCAGACCGAGAGGTGGTCGCCACTGAGCTATCCCACAGCTGCGAGAGTTCACTTTGTATATGGTGAACACAGGGCCAATGAGGTTAGATGCAGATTCGAGGTAGTTCTAGCTATAAACGAAATTTCTTAGTATATATAGATATATATAAATAGATATATATATAGATATATATATAAATAGATATCTATATACATAGATATATATATAGATATCTATATATATATATATATATATAGATATCTATATATAGATATCTATATATATAGATATCTATATATAGATATCTATATATAGATAAATAAATCTATATATATAGATATCTATATAAATATATCTATGTATATAGATATCTATATATAAATCATACTATATAGATGTATATACATATCTATATACATAGATATATATAGGCTTATACATATATATATAGATATAGATATATATATAAATAGATATCTATATACATAGATATATATATAGTCTATCTATATATATAGATATATATATAGACTATATCTATATAAATATCTATATATATATATATATATATATATATATATATATATATATATATATGTATATAGATATCTATATATATATATATATAGATAAATAAATCTATATATATAGATATCTAATATATAGATATCTATGTATATATATATATATACATCTATATATATAGATTTATATATAGATATCTATATATACATAGATATCTATATATATATATATATAGGTATCTATATATATATATATAGATAAATAATCTATATATATAGATATACATATAAAATATATACATGTATATAGATATATATACCATATATATATATATATATATATATATATATATATATATATATATATATATATATATATATATATAGATATACATATATATATGCATGTATATAGATATGTTATATATATATCATATCTATATACATATATAAATGTATAAATACATATATATATCTATGTATATAGATATCTATTTATATATATATCTATATCTATATATAGATATGTATATACATCTATATATATAGATTTATATATAGATATCTATATACATAGATATACATCTATATATCTATGTACATAGATATACATCTCTGGGGGCCAAGCTAAACAATTTGAACGTATATAATTTTGAGCAGTAAATATTAAAAATTTGAAGCGAGTAACGTTTTGAAATCTTCAAGGTAAATACAGGCGTTGTAGCAGGAGGTTTCCAATCTTACTCCACTATTTTAGTGGGTTCAGGAGGTTACCAGTTTCCAGCCGATATACTATTTGAAGTTGAATATTTTAACAAACATGCAAACAATATGCAATTTTGAATCAAAATAAAGAACAATATTGAAATTTGAATTGAACTTTATTGAACTTTGAAAACTTACAAACTTTGTTGAAAGCTTTTTTATTTGGAAACTTTATGATGATAGAAATTTGAATCTGAGGGCTCCAGGCCTTTCTCTAGCTCACTTTCTCACTCTTAAACTAATCCTGCTAACAAAAGAGGCAATACTCCTTATATAGGATTTTGACGGACATGAAATAAAATTTTGAAGTCCACACAGTGGATGACTCTTGGGAAGAGTCTCTTACTTTTTTGAAGAGGCACTTTTTACAAATTTTGAAAAGCCAACTGACTATTGCTTTTGAAGGATCTTTTTGCTTTTTGAAGAGCCACACCTTTTGAGTGGGAGATTAAGTAGTCACGTGCGTCACTTACGTCTTCAAATCTCTCGATTTACGAGCTACTTTTGGTCTTTACTGGTCAGCGTAGGCGCAGGTTACATTTCAGTGCTTCCACTCTTCTTCAAATGTAGCCAGGAAGAGCATGTGCACGAGTGTTTGGGATTTTTGAGCGTGTCGCTTCGAGGCGAGAGGCTTTTGAGAAAATGTTGTGGGTCTTCCTTTGCTTCCTTGTGAGAGAATTGAAGGGAAATATAGCACATGTCTTCATTTGTTGGAGGAAGGAATTTGTCTTTACTTCTTGTGTCTTCGTCATGCAGTGCAGGCTAGCAGAGTTTTGGGAAGGTTTCGACAGCATCTTCTTGGACCTTTTTAAGATAGGCCTTGAACGCTGTTTGAGAAGGAAATGAGTCCTTTGTTAGTGGGCTAGGTATTGGGGTTGGAATGGGTTGGAACCAATACGGTACCTTGGACTTTGAGGTTGAAGGCTTTTTGAATTGGGCTTTAGGCTTGGTCATCTTTTAGCGGCATCAGTGTTTGACGGATGGTTTGGCTTGACCCACCATTTGATTTGCAAATTCCCTAGCCAAAACTTAGGGAAGTAGGCTTGGATGGAATTGAAAGAGGCAAAGGGTCAACCAAAGAGAATCGAGGGATTCTCAGTGAGAACAAAGAAAGTGAGTACTTGATTTCGAAGGGGAAAAAACTCTCACGGTTGCTTTGAAATATTCAAAACTTTTTTGAAATTTCGGAATGAAAGCCTACTTGGGTGACTCCCATGAGAAGCCACCAATCTGAAACCAATTTGGAAATATTTTTGAGTTTTTCATTCGATTAAAAAACCGGGAATGAGTTACAACGTCTAAAAACACATGGTACCGAAGCTTGTTTGTAGTCATAAAAATCAAAAGTTTGGGAGGTAGAAAATGCTCGGAAAATCTTTTGTGAGTATAAATATTTTGTTTGATCTTTTTCATTTAAGACTTTTAAATTTTTGCATTTTGAATATGCAATATCGTACCTCGAGGGTTCATGATATGCGAAATTTTAATACCGGAACTCAGGTATGCAGTATAAGTCATTAGAATCTACGGGTTTGAGAACATCATTTGAACAAAAATATTTTCATCTTGAAAAAATCTTTTTGTAATCAATCACGAATGATATATGATCGAGGTTAAAATTTCTCGGCCAGCCGAGTTTTTGTTCTTTTGTCGGTAAAGCAAATTTGGGAGTTTGAGTTGAAAGCGAAGGGGTTGAGGATTTTCCCAAAACGAAGCGATTTGAAGTTTCAAGGATTTTGATGTTTGAGGCCTTTTTTTGTTGCCCATAGCATAAGAGGCCTTTGAGGTAGGTTGATAGGATACGGCTTTTGCACTGCTCATTTTTCCCTGTAAAAATTCCCGTGAGAGAAAATCAGGTAAAACGTTTGAAGATCCTTTGATAAACTCAATTTCAAAATCAAAAACAGATAAAATTGCTTGCCATCTGGCAAAAATCTGTTTTGAAACTAGATTTTGAACATCTTTTTGTAAAATCTCTTTTGCACTTTGACAATCAACTCTTAAAAGAAATTTTTTGTTAAAAACATCACTTTGAAATTTTTGAATGCATAAAACAATGGCTAAAATCTCTTTTAGTTGAGTAATTCGATTGTGGACCACTCGAGCAAATTGAAATCTAACAATTGAAATTTTTGTTTTGAAAATCTTGTTTTAAATTCCACCATATCCTATGTTTGAGGCATGCAATGCATAATAGAAAGGCTTCGAGGGTGAAGGATACTAGACAAGGAAGTTCCTTAACACGTAATTTGACTGTTTGACTACACAGGTATGTTCCTCGGACCAAGGTATTGAAACCTCTTTAACCTTTGGAATAAAGGTTTAATCGAGATTCTAAGGTTTGGGTAAAACTCGGCTACATAGTTTAAGGGTACAGCCTAGAACCTTTGTAACTGTGTTTTATTCTTGATTTCATCAGGAAATTTGTTAGCAAATTCTATTGCTCTCTTTATAGGTTTTATTTGGCCTTGATTAATATCAAATCCTAAAAACCTAATATTTGTTTGAAACAATTTTATTTTAGTTGCAGAAATAACTAAACCATTATCTTTTACAATTTTTTGGAAAATTTTTAAATGTTTGAAATGCTCTTCAATTGTATTTGAAAATATGAGAACATCATCAATGTAAACAATAGAAAATCTAGTGTAATCATTGAATATTTCATTCATCATATTTTGAAGTGCGAAGGAGCATTTTTTGAGCCCAACGGCGTACATTCCATTCATAATGTCCAAATGGTATCAATCTTTGTTTTGTACACATCTTACAGTTTAATTTGAATTTACCCGGCTCCAGACTTCATATCAAATTTGAAAATATTGTTGCATTATAAATCCTTTGAATTAAATCCTTTTATTAGGTATTGGATACTGTCCATTGTAGGACTTTGTTGATGGTTTATAATTAATCACTAACAACAGGTTCTAACCGAAGTTACGAAGCTTTTTGGACATAAAGTTTGCACAACTCCATGTTTGAATAGCTTAGTGCTTATTAATTTTTATTTAAGAGATCATTAATCTCTTTTTGCAATATTCGAGGAGTTCGAGGACTCATTTGAATAGGTCTTGCTTTGTTGGAATTTGTTTTCGAGAAAAATCTTTTTTCATATGGTAATGAAACCATATCTTGTTTTCTATTCAAAAAGCATTTGGCTGAAGAACAAAGATTTTGTTCTATTTGGTTTAACATATTTTATTCTTTCTTGAATTTGTTCGTTGCAAATTTTTGCTTGATTTTCTTATCTTGTATTTCTTCGAAGAAATTTTACATGTTATTGTTTTTGTTGGGGTAAGAAATAAAATCTTGAACTTGATTTACTTCTTTGCTTCAATTCCTCTTATAAATTCAAAAATAATTTCTTGATCTCTATGTTGGTTTTAATCCTTCACATCATCTACTTGAAAAGGATAAAGTTGTGTTAAGCGGAGTTCCTAAAGCAGTTGATGACTTATATTTTCACTAGTAGAATGAAGTTTTATCCTGAAATACCATTTTTGCAAATATGACCTTGTGGTATTTTGTATTGAACATTCGAGGGGATCATTACTAGTTGTTGATAGTCTTTGTGAGAAGTTTTACAAAATATACGGTAAGATTAATCAGCTCACGTATACAATTTAAATCGGCTCTGAATCGATCAAAGCGATTAAAGCGCTGTAATTAGGATAAGTTATTTTGGTATACCATCTTTGTTTTTGTACAATAGTCATACTATGGCACAAAAGTTTGATTCTTATTTTCTTAATTAAATCTTCTTTTGAATTTCTTCCCAAATTTGTTAATGTCACCTAAGTTTTGTGTACAATCTTTTAATTGTTTTATTTGGGTTTTCATTTGTTTTACTTCTTCTTGTAAATCTTGAAGAGTTATAGGTTCATAATTTTTATAACTTTTGGAGTTATGTGCTTTCATTTGGTAGAAGCGATAAGAAGTTTATTTTGGGTTTAGTTTTTAGTTTGTTGTTACAATATTTTTCTTATATATATTTGCTGGTTTCTTTATTTTCAATTTTGTCTATCATTTCTATCAACAATTCTTGTTCAGCAGTTATCATGTTTATTTGACATAAACAATTCTCAATTTTTTCTATTTCTTTTTCATTTTCAGAGTTTGTTTGAGATTTATCAGTTTCAGAGGATGAATTATTATTCTCAGTATAATATTCTTCTTCATTATCTGATAAAACATTTACTTTGTTTTTGCAATTAGGGGCAATATGACCCTTTTGACCACATTTAAAACATCTAGCCAATCTCTACAGGACCGCTAAACAATTTGAACATATATAATTTTGAACAGTAAATATTAAAAATTTGAGCAGAGTAACAGTATTTTTGAAATCTTCAAAGGTACGTGGCGTTGTAGCAGGAGGTTTCCAATCTTACTCCACTATTTTAGTGGGTTCAGGAGGTTACCAGTTTCCAGCCGATATACTATTTGAAGTTGAATATTTTTAGCAAGCGTACGAAGCGATTATCGCGATTTTGAATCAAAATACAAAACGATATTGAAATTTGAATTGAAGCTTTGTTGAACTTTGAAAACTTACAAACTTTGTTGAAAGCTTTTGAGCGGAAAGCTTTACTTGAGTGATGAAGGCTGGATCTGAGGGCTCTCAGAGCTCTTCTCCCAGCGCTCGCTTTCTCACTCTTAAACTAATCCTGAAATTTGTTATGTCTTGCATCTCGAAGACATATGCATATAGGTTTATCTAACCCTAACCTGGTTAAGGGTTTGGCTGCTACCTGAATAGCTCCTATATGAAGAATTTTGAATTTGTCTTTTTGAATTTGTTCTAGATCCTTAAGATCTAGGAGTTCAATGGTTTTACGTCTCGAACTGTTGAATGAGTATTTTCAGAGATTTTGATTCTATAATCTTTTCTAAATTCAAAAGTTCCTATTTTGTATAGTTCTTTGATGTTTTGTTTTGGCATTTCCCAATTTTTAATGTACTGTTCCCATTCTTCTATAGAAACAGACAGTTTGTTTTCAAATTGTTGGGTGTTTTCTTGTATATGTCTAAGTTGTTCATCTATCCTGGATGAACTAGTATTTGAACTAGTACTTACAAATTTTTTGATAAAATTTGACATTTACAGCACTACGATGGTGGGATTCTAACATTTAAGAGGGACCACCAAGGGACCCACTTGAGCCTCCGCGAGGATTTATGGTACGACCAAACGGATACAGGGTGACCAAACCACTAGCGCCAGGAATCCTGAATTATTTTGAAAGGAATCTGAATGTAAATTTAATCAAAATTTTACCCAGAAACAGCTCTGACCTCTGTCTTTTTCTTTATTCTCTTGATTTCAAGTCCTTTTAAATATTCTTTGTCACATTTTGAACACATTCTACTGTGTGTCATCATCATGGTATGCGGGGCTCATCATTTGGTGACATCATTTGAGAGAATGTTGGAGACCTATCTGGAGAGTTTTGAATGTTTTGTTCAGTTCTTGTATACTTTAAATCTGGAATAGTAGATGAATAATCTACTTCATCTAGATTTAAATTTGACTGAACATTTGATCTTCTAGAAGGAGTTCTAATTTCTAAATAAGGATTAGAAGACCTTACGAGTATGATCTTGTTAAATTTTCTTTTTCTTGGCTGAAATTAGACGGGCATTTTCTAAACCATCTTCGATTGCTGGATAGAAGTTTTGGTTGTTCAATTGGTTTTGGAGCTAGAAGTTGTTTGAAATTCCATTCTGAGGACTGTGTTAAACATTCCCATGGAATAGGTTTTGAATTATATTTGTTAGTTTTTTAATTTAGCATAGGTAATGTTTGATCTTTTGGTGAGAGACAGGGAAAGGCAATTTGGGTTATTAGAAGTCATTCTGTATAGTATACTGTATACTCTGAAGTATGTTTGGATCTAGGATCCATGTCATAATTTTGAGTTTGGATGTTGAGAGTTAAGGCTTTATGAATGCTCTTATCATTCATACAGTCTAACTCTAAGTTTGGATAACAGGTGAAATACACCGGTCCAAAGGATGTATTTGTTTCCATTAACCCTAGAAGGGAATCCTGAAATTTGTACAGACTCCGTATCTACGAGTATAAATTCGTAGAATCTACGGGTTTTGAGAACATCATTTGAACAAAAATATTTTTCATCTTGAAAAATCTTTTTGTAATCAATCTCACGAGCGATATAGTGGTTAAAATTTGCATTAGCAGTTTTGTTAACATGCAGTATGAAATTTGGGAGTTTGAGTTTGAAAGCGAAGGGTTGAGGGGATTTTCCCAAAACGAAAGCCGATTTAGTTCAAGTTTCAGAAACTCATTTTGAGGTGCTGCACATTCTTGTATGCATAAGAGGCGCTGAATTGGGTTTGAGCTGGGATCGGCTTTTGCTGCTTCGTTTTCCACAATAAAAATTAAATTGAGAGAAAATCGGGTAAAACGTTTGAGAGATCCTTTTATAAATTCGATTTAAAAATCAACAGGATAAAATGAACACACCGTCTGGCGAAAATCTGTTTTAATTTAGATTTTGAAACATCTTTGTCTAACTGCTTTGTGTCAGCTCTTAAAGAAATTTTTTGTTAAAAGCATCGGCTTTGAAATTTTGAAGGCATAAACAGTAATTTAAAATCTCTTTTAGTTGAGTAATTCATATATAGATTTATATATAGATATCTACCTGCATAGATATCATATAAATATATCTATGTATATAGATATCTATATATAAATCTATATAGATGTACTATCTATGTATATAGATATCTATATATAAATCTATATATATAGATGTATATACATATCTATATATAGATATAGATATATATATAAATAGATATCCTATACATAGATATATATATAGATTTATACATTTATATATAGATATAGATATAGATATATATATATATATATATATATATATATATATATATATATATATATATATATATATAGATATCTATATACATCTATATATATATATATATATATATATCTATATATATATATATATATATATATAAATGTATATGAAATATACACATATATACATATATATAGATATATAGATATAATATATCTATATATATAGATATATATATACATCTATATATATATATATATATATAAATGAATATATATATATAGATATACATATATATATCTATGTATGTGTGACCGTCAGGGGTCGGATTAGCTACCGTCGGCCGCGAAATCTGGAGTGGAGGTCCCGGGTTCACCACAGCCTTGGCTTTTAGAAAATCGGAGCGAGTCTCAGCTGTGCGGGGGCTCTGCAATCTGAATCTTTGTATTAAGCGCAACGTTTCTTATTAAACCGATCGATATATGCGATATATGTTAATCTGTGCCAGACTGTCACGATGCTGATATGCGTCACCGTATGGAAACCCGACTATATCTTCTGATAGTTACAAGAGTTAATATTTTACTCTTAAGCAAATACGTATATTAGGCAAGGTTAATCGTGTACATCCACGAAGCCACATCTCGGCTTTCTTAGATAAATCTCTGGGACCAGTGGGTTTTATCGTGGCAGCTCACTGTCTTTGTAAAATAAAGGTCCAGTGATTGAGCTAAAGGCTGATGGGAGATCGCCAATAAAGTGGAGTACACTCGCGAAACTAAGTGCGGTCTGATGTTAAAAATGTGTGCGTTGTAGTGTGATCACTGCGGATATGCGTAGTAGAAATTTCGGATCAGGAGTCATCACTTGGAGCTCTCTCGCACTGCCTTTTAAGTAGCCTGTGTTGAAATTATTATTATTTTATTAGTGGGCGGTACCAGATGAATATATATCGATTGGGTATTTCAGACGATTGATATATATTATTTGAATTTGTGAATTTCTGCTCAGATGAATAAATATCATTGGTAGCTCAGGCGGTTGATATATATTATTTGATTTGGACTCTGCTCAGATAATTTCACGTTTTAGACTCACCTCAGCGGCATTTATACAGACTAATCTGTACGTAGCTGCATGTTCTAGGATGTTCCGAATGCGTATGGAATACGTGTATGTCGGTTAAAATTCAGTCTAATCACATGCGAATATATAAACATGAATATATATTCGCATAAAAATTAAATCAGCGCAAACATGTTATGTAATTATCGTTTAGTATGAAATTAATTTCTGCTTGAAATTTAATGTTGAACAACCAGTCGATTCGGTGTATGCGTAAATTTCACGAAAATATATTGCTTGAATATTGTTTGGGAATAGTGAATACTCGGTTACTATTCGAAGATCACAAATCAGCGGTTCACTTAGTGAACGAAATTCACGGTCATTCTAGGCTGAGTGATCAGCGTGATTTAACATGACCATCATTATGAACCCCGAATCGGTAGGTGGGCGACCCGCGAGTTCAGCCTCTCCCGTTACTAAAAATTTTATCGGTCGGTCGTGTTTTGGGGCCGTCAGGCCTGGCGCCAGCAATAGAACGTTAATGCGCGGCAATAATGAGATAAAGCGTAGGAGAGAAATACTGCGCCTCCTGGGGTTTGTGAACTCACGAAATCGGTGTCTGCGCGTGGCGCCTTCTCGCGTAGAGCGATTCTCTTCTTATCGAGGCTGCAGAGCGGTCGGATCGGTCGGATCATTTTGTATTTACAGAGAGAAGTTTTCTCTCTCTCTAAAACTCTCTCAATTTTCTCCTGCATCTCCTCCTAACCTGGTGCCAAAATGAGTGTTCCTTCTTCGAAACCTGGAATCAGCGGGAAGCTTCTGAACGCAGAAACCATTTGCCCCCGAGAACGCGCTTCTTTGCTGGCCTTTGCAGAGATGGCGAAGTGTGTGTGGGTGCTCCATGGATTGGCATTCTCGTTCGACGCAGAGATTGGAATCCTTCAAGTCAGCCACAACAGCAGATTCTCGGAAGTGTACATGGAATGCGTGACGGAAGAAACCTTCGACGCCGTCGGCGGCGACGTACGGGTGGGTTTCACGGTGGTGCCGGGGTTCAAGATCGGGAGCAGTGTGATACAGAGTCAAGTGTGTTTACATCCGGCGGCGACTGTTCCAGCTGACAGCTGAGTAACTCCCTTTTCAAATGTGAATGATTGTACATTGGGTTTTGAAATGATGAATCCCACGCGCTTTATTTTTTTTTTTGGCACGCTCCACTCATGGGAAGGACTCTTTGAGTCTTATCTCCCACTTCTTTGTGGGCCTGGGCCTCTCTACCTCCCATTTTCACGTTTTGGCCTTGTTGAATTTGAGAAGAAGAACACTGTACAATATTTTGTCATTTAGTAACTTAAATCAATTTAATTAATTAATTCCATTCTTTCTCCAGTTTTGTATTCGGTAGCTATCTCGATCGTCAGATTTTAAGTGTTCTCTTCATCTGCTTTATAGTACGTGATGCGTCTTGTGTGCGTTTGGTTTGTCGAAAAGCGTTTTGCGAACAGAAGCAGTCTCGAAGCGTGTGGAGCTCAGTATCTCTCGAGAAAATTACGAAATTTATCTTAGCCCAGATTTCGAGACGATTAAACGGTCTGTCAGGTTTAAGATCATCAGAATCTAGAGAATTAATTAGGTTTTTAATGAAGTGATTTTGTGTGTCAAATTCTGATTTTGCCTTATTAGGAAATTGGAATTTAAATTATACGTATATAGATATCTATTTATATATATATATATACATATATATAGATGTATAAATCTATATATATATCTATGTATATAGATATCTATTTATATATATCTATATCTATATATAGATATGTATATACATCTATATATATAGATATCTATATATACTCTATATATATATATATATATATATATATATATATATAGATATCTACTTATATATATAGATAAATAAATCTATATATATAGATATCTATATAAATATATCTATGTATATAGATATCTATATATATAAATCTATATATATAGATATATATATATATACATATCTCATATAGATATAGATATATATATAAATAGATATCTATATACATAGATATATATATAGATTTATACATCTATAATTTTTCAACAACAAAATAATTTTTCAAATCAAATTCTTGGAACAATTTCTTCTCAATTAAATGAGGTGAGGAAAAATGTTTACAAAGAATTATAAGCCGGAACAAGTAGCTTGAAAAAGAAAAAATTATTGATGCTCCAATGTTTAAACCAATCAAACCTTTAAAGTTAGGAAGATACAATAACAATGAAGATTTGATAAAAATTTTAACTCAAAAATTAAATACAATGGGAATTAAAGACCCTTCCTCATCTAAAGATCAAATAAACTTCTTAAGTGGAGCCGAAGCGAGTCTTACGATATACTTATAAAAGATTTATACGATAAAGAAAAGATCAAGTAATAGATTAAACATGGCATCAAAGATCAAAAATTTTTATCAAGACCCACACCTCAGTTTACAGTTTGAAGAAAGCCATTTAAAACAAGCAGTTATAACAAGCGGCAGAAATATATTCTTGGAATATAGATGGCCTCTCCCGAACTTATGAAATCTTGATTGTTCTTAAATCCAATGCAAATGGCGGGAGGCTGCATATTTGTTAGATGGGAGAAAGATCATAATCTTCAATCCGATTACTTATAACGGGGTTTCTTGGCACGTGTAAGATATTGAGTGGGGAGAAAATTTTTCTTCTTGACGAGAAAAATTTAATCCTAACCAGTGTTAATGAAGAAGGAGAACAAGATTCAATCATTACACTGATTCATGTAATAACAAAACATTTTGTTGGAAATCCAAGGTGTTTTGTTGAAAGAAATTCTGAACTTCTTCAAAATTTAAAATGTAGAACTCTTAGTGATTTCAAATGGTATAAATGATGTATTCTGTTCTTTGTCGTGACTAGGAAGATCTTGGGGCTCATATTGGAAAGAAAAATTTCTATTTGGACTTCCAAAGCGCCTAAACGACAACAATTCGAGAATCTTTAAGAGAAAGATACAATGGAACAATTCCATATGATAGTCTTTCTTATGGAGATTTGATTAGTGAAATCAAAAATGAAGGTCTTAAGTTGTGCACCCAACTTAGACTCCAATTTCAAATCAAAAAGGATCTAAAAGCCTCTAAAAAAGATTTAGGTTCTTTTTGTTCTCAATATGGCACCTATCTGGAGAGTTTTGAATGTTTTGTTCAGTTCTTGTATACTTTAAGTCTGGAATAGTAGATGAATAATCTACTTCATCTAGATTTAAATTTGACTGAACATTTGATCTTCTAGAAGGAGTTCTAATTTCTAAATAAGAATTAGAAGACCTTGCAGAATATGATCTTGTTAAGTTTTCTCTTCTTGGCTCAAAATTAATTTGAACATTTCCTAGTCCATCTTCAATTATGGATAAGAGTTTGGGGTGTTCAATTGGTTTTGGAGCTAAGAGTTGTTTGAAATTCCATTCAGAGGATTGTGTTAAACATTCCCGTGGAATAGGTTTGGAATTATATTTAATTGAATTTCCTCATTTGCTGCCAGGTGTGTTTGATCTTTTGGTGAAGACAAAGAGCGATTTGGGTTGACTCTTAGAAGTCATTGCTTTATAGTATACTGCGTATGCTACAAGTATGTTCTGGATCTAGGATCCCATGTCATAATTTGAGTTTGGATGTTGAGGATTGGGCTTTATGGATGCTCTTGTCATTCATACGATTACAACTCCTAAGTTTGGATAGCGAATTGAAATACATAGGTCCGAATGATGTATTTGTTTCCATTAACCTAGAAGGGGAATCCTTGGAATTTGTTATGTCTTGCGTCTCGAGACACATATGCATATGAGTTTATCTAATCTAACTGTGGTTAAAGGTTTTGTTTGCTACTGAATAGCTCTATATGAAGAATTTTTGAATTTGTCTTTGAATTTGTTACAGATCCTTAAGATAGGAGTTCGATGGTTTTACGTCTCGAGGAACCTATTGAATGAGTATTTTCCCGAGGAGATTTTTTGATTCTATAATCTTTTTCTAAATTCAAAAGTTCCTATTTGTATAGTTGCTTTGATGTTTTGTTTTGCGTTTAGATTTTCCCAATGTCTTGTTCCCGTTCTTCTATAGAAACAGACGGTTTGTTTTTCAAATTGTTGGGTGTTTTCTTGTATATGTCTAAAACGATTGTTCATACATCTGGGATGAACTAGTATTTGAACTAGTACTTACAAATTTTTTTGATAAAAATTTGACATTTACGGCTCAACTCACGAGTAGTGGGATTAACATTTAGGGACCACCATAGGGACCATGAGCCTCACAGGATTGCTATGGTGACGAGACGGATACCTTTGGGTGACCAAACCATAGCGTAGGAATCCCTTGATTATTTTGAAAGGGTACAAATGTAAATTTAATCAAAATTTTGCAAGAACTTGGCTCTGATACCAATCTCTAACAGGACCGCTAAAAAACAATTTGAACATATATAATTTGAACAGTAAATATTAAAAATTTGAGCAGAAGAACAGTATTTTTGAAATCTTCAAGAGTACGTGGCGTTGTAGCAGGAGGTTTTCCAATCTTACTCCTTATTTTAGTGGGTTCAGGGAGGTTACCGATTTCCGGCCGATATCTTGTTTGAGAAGTTGAATATGTTTGAACAAACATGCAAGCGATATGCAATTTTGAATCAAAATAAAAAACCTTTGATGTGAGAATTTGAATTAAACTTTATTGAACTTTGAAAACTTACAAACTTTGTTGAAAGCTTTTGGTAAGGAAAGCTTTAACGAGTGATGAAGAATTTGAGATCTGAGGCTTTTAGAACTTCTCTACCTGCAGCTCTTTACCAACTCTAAAACTAATCACACTTTATGAAAGGAGACATTCCCTCCTTATATAGGATTTTTGACGGACTTGAAATAAAACTTTGAAGTCCACACAGTGGATGACTCTTGGGAAGAGTCTCTTACTTTTTTGAAGAGACACCTTTTACAATTTTGAAGGCAGCGCTATTACTTTTTGAAAGGTCACTTTAACTTGAAGAGCCACACCTTTTGAGGGAGTGGGAGACGGCGATCACGTCATGTCACTTCTGTCTTCTAATCTCCAATTTCTGAGCTCTTTTGGTCTTTGATCTTTGTAATTGCACCGAGTTGTATCCGGTCTTTCCGCTCTTCTTGAATCTGTCGAGAAGAGAGCATCCGTACTTAGTGTTTGGAATTTTGAGCACATCCTTTCTCGGCGAGGCTTTTGAAAATGTGCGGTCTTCTTTGGCACCTTATTCAAGAGGAGTGAAGGGAGACCATAGCACATGTCTTCGTTCTGGCTGGAGGAAGGAGTTTGTCTTGCCTATGTATAATCTTCGATCATCGAGTCGAGTGGCCAGTTTTGAAGGGTTTTACAGCGCATCTTCTTGGACCTTTTTGAGATAGGCCACTGACATTGTTTGAGGGGAAGGGAAATGATTCCCTTTTGTTAGTGGGCTAGGTATTGGGGTTGGAGCCAGGTTGGAACCAATCACGGTACCTTGGACTTTGAAGTTGAAGGCTTTTGAAATGGGCTTTTGGGCTTAGGTCATCTTACACGGCGACATCAGAGTGTTTGGGCTTGGATGGTTTTGACGGCCCACCATTTGATTTTAAATTCCTAGCAAATACTTGAGAATGGGCTTGGATGGAGTGGAAGGAACAAAGTCCCGACAAAGAATCCGAGGGATTCTCGAATTGAGCAGAAGAAGTGAATGGCAATTTCCAGAAGGAAAAAGCTCTCACAGTTTGCTTTGAAATATTCAAAACTTTTTGAAATTTCAGGACAGAAAATGCTTGGGTGAGCTCCCATGAGAAGCCACCAATCCTGAAACCAGTTTGGAAAGACTTTTTGAGTTTTTTCATTCCAGTTAAAAAACCAGGAATGAGTTTTTGGCCTGATACAAAACACATGGTACCAAGCTTGTTTGTAGTCGTAAAAATCAAGATTTGGGGTGAAAATGCTCGAGAAAATCTTTGTGAGTATAAATGTTTTATTTGATCTTTTCATTTAAAACTTTTAGAATTTTGCATTTGAATAGAGCAATATCATTACCCTCGGGGTTCATGATATGAAAATTTATCACCACGAACTCGGTATCTACAGTATAAATTCGTAGAATCTCTACGAGGTTTTTGAGAACTCATTTGAACAAAAATATTTTTCATCTTGAAAAAATCTTTTTGTAATCGAGCTTTCACGAGCGATATATGATCAGGTTCTAAAATTTGCAGCAACAGTTTTTGTTCTTTTGTCTGGTAAGCAAATTTGGGAGTTTGAGTTTGAAACGAAGGGTTGAGGGATTTTCCCAAAACTTCGAAACGATTTGAAGTTTCAAGGGATTTTGATGTTTGAGGCCTTTTTGTTGCCATAGCATAAGAGGCCTTTGAGGTAGGTTTGATAGGATCGGCACCTCCATTTCCTGTAAAATTCCGTGAGAGAAAATCGGGTAAAACGTTTGAAGATCCTTTATAAATTGATTTGAAAATCAGCAGATAAAATGGCTTTGTCCCAGCCATCTGTTTTGAAGCTAGATTACAGACATCTTTTTGTAAAATCTCTTTTGCACTTTGGCAATCGACTCTTAAAGAAATTTTGTTAAAAACATCCCTTTGAGGTACATGCACGCAAAACAATGGCTAAAATCTATAAATATATCTATGTATACTTAAGATCTCTATATATAAATCTATATATATAGATATCTATATATATATATATATATATATATATATATATATATATATATAGATATCTATATATATATATAGATAAATGGAAATATATATATAGAGAATATCTATATAAATATATCTATGTATATAGATATCATATATAAATCTATATATATAGATACTTATATACATATCTATATATAAACCTTGAATATATATAGAAATAGAATATCTATATACATATAATATATATATGAATTTATACATCTATATATAGATATAGATATAGATATATATATATATATATATATATATACATAGACTATATATACTCATATATATATATATATATATATATATATATATATATATATATATATATACTATATATAGGCTATATATAGATATCTATATACATCTATATATATATATATAGATATATATATATATATATATCTATATATCTATATATAAATATCTATATATATATATATATATCTATATATATATATATATATATATATATATATCTATATATATATATATATATATATATATATATACATCTATATAGATATAGATATAGATATATATATAAATAGAATAATCTATATACACATGAATATATATATGGAATATATATATATATATATATATATATATATATAGATATATAGATATCTATATATATAGATATATAGATCTATATATATGGAATATATAGATATCTATATACATCTATATATATATATATATATATATATATATATATATATATATGCTATATATATATAGATAGATAGATGTATATAGATATCTATATATATATATAGATATATTTATATAAGTATCTATATATATAAGATTTATTTATCTATATAGATATATATATATCTATAGATATCTATATATACAAATAACATGGAATGTTTAAATATGGATATAAATCATGATAATAATATATAATATATGATATATGAAATCTCTATATACAATAAATAATGAATATGTGGGTTTTATGGATGTTTAACATGTTATATTATTCAAATATATTTCCTGTATGTATCTATAGATATCTATATATCTATATATATAGATATCTATATACATAGATATATTTATATATAGATATAAATCTATATACATCTATATATATAGATAATATAGGCTCCAATATCTATATATATAGATAGATAGATATATATGCATATATATATATATATATATATATATATATAGATGTATATAGATATCTATATATAGATTTATTTATCTATATATATATAGATAAATAAGAATCTATATACTATAGATATCTATATATAAATATATCTATATATATATATACATATATATATATATATATATATATATATATATATATATATACTATATATATATATATATATATATATATATATATACATCTATATATAGATATATATAGATATATTTATATAGATATCTATATATATAGATTTATTTATCTATATATAGATATCTAAATCTATATATATCTAGATATCTATATATATATAGATATCTAGATATATAGATTTAGATATTTATATGTATATAAATAAATCTATATATATAGATATACATATAAATATATCTATATATATAGATATATAGCTATTTATATCTATATAAGTGCTTTACAGAACAACTTATTGAAAATTTACAAACTTACGAACAAGAAGAAAATCAAATAAACAAGTTAAAAAACTTGGCATCAAAGATCAAAAACTTTTATCAAAGACCTACTCCTCCCGAATTGCAATTTGAGGAGAAACATCAAAACAAAATAGTTATAATACTTAATGACATCTATTCTTGGAGTATAGATGGTGCACTACGAAGGCATGAAATCTTGATACTTAATTAGAGTCGAATGCAAATGGCGACAAGCGCATTTATGGCCCGATGATGATTGGGCGTTGTCCAATTAGTAACATTGAGTTTCAATGGCACATTAAAACTTTGGTGGGAAAACTACCTAAGTGAAAAAGAAAGATTTCATATTCTAAAAGCGTGATGTAAAATCCAGAAATTTCAATTTACGGAATAGAACAAAAATCGTAATTTCGATTCTGAAATAGTAATTTAGATTAAAAATCCGTGTTATTCTCTATATCTCGAGGATAATGAAAGCGGATTTCACCGTTGGAGTCGTCTCGTGAAGCTCTAGTTGGCACGTAAAAATTTCATAATTTTCGGAGACGGTCGGGTCGACACGTTTCGAGGCATCGTTGTTGGTCTTAAATGCTTAGATTTTCGATGCGACGAAGGCACAGATATAGCATGCTCATGGCCATAAATTGGTATGAGTAAGAAATAATGAAATGGACGATCCAAAGGTAGTCTTGGGAACATCAAAAGCGAGGTGAAAGGAATTAATCAAATAAAATGGATTAAATGAAATGTCAAATCATAAAGAGCAGTGCTCTTCTTCATTTAATCAAAAGGGCAAAAGAGAAGAAGCAAACGGGGAAATCGACAGAGGAAGGCGGATTGAGAGAGTTTTAGAGAGAGAACTTCTCTCTAGAAATGCGGGGAATCGGGCCAGATTGGATTTCGACGAGCGAAGGGGAAAACGTTCTACGCGGAGCGGGAGCTGCGTGGACCCGGGTTTACGAGTTTTGATAACTCAAGAGGTAGGATTTTTCTCCCTACTTGTGTTTTATTCCCCATTTTAAGAGGGTTTTCCTTGTTTCGGTTGGTTTGAGGCCGTGAGGGGCATTTGATCAGTCCCAATTGATATTGAAGCAGTGGGTACATTGCAGGTACAGTGGGTGTTTAAATTCATAAATATTTGCTTTAAATCATGTATTGGTATGGGAAATGCTGGGAATGAGCTGTGGGCGGTCCCCGAAACATGGGACCGAGTATCAAAATTCTTTGGAGACTTTAGAGTACATCAGTGACCGATCGAGAATTCGATGGGTGTGGTTGGGTTTAATTTGTGTATTAAATGGTCGTTTGGTATGTATTGGATAAAGTAAATGGCGAGTGGATTTCGGGTTCACTAAGTGAGCCATTTGTTTTGTGATTTTAGGGAATGAAGTAGCGAGGGGTTTCATGACTAGAATATCTTTGAAAATATATTTTTCGTGAAAATAGGTGTTTGGCTAAGTGATTTAAATTAAATTGCTCGTGTGTGATTATTAGCCCATGTGAGCTAATTTTGATGTTTGAAATAATAATTACATAACATGTTGTGTGATTTAATTTTTATGCGAGTATATTCATGTTTATATATTTGCATGTGATTAGACTGTAATGGGATTGCTTACAGCCATTCCATATGCACTTGAACATCTAGGATTTTAGGAGTTAGTGCGTGAGATGAGTCTGAAGGAAAAAATGGTTCGGTAGACTAAAAATATTAAATGATCGGAGGGGTAGTCAGGCCTAAATAATGTCGGCCAGTCGGAGGCCCGATTGATATTTATTCATCGGAGGGAATTGTAGTCCCACGGAACAAATAATATATATCAATCGTCGAATGTTGATTGATATATATACATCGGAAAGGTTGTGTCCTTATTAAAACTAATATTCTCATACGAGGCTTAAAGCCGAGTGTGAGAGAGTCGATGAGGACTCGGGATCGAGTTGGTCATGTAGACATTAGTAGGATCATTGCATTTGCTTGAATGTATGTTTAATTTGGAACATTGCCGCACTTAGGTGGTGAGTGATGGCCAGCAGGGCGATTCTCCTGCGAGCTTTAGCTCACCCGGTCGTGGGACCCCTTTTGCAGTCACCCAGGGAGGCGTGCGGGGGAGACGGCTCGTCTAGAGGCGAGCGCTAGAAGAAGCGAGATGTGGCTTTGTTGATGTTTATGTGATAGAGATGCTTCTCATTTTAATATATGTGTTGTATAAAGTGAATCATTAACTCTTGCATTATGGATATAGTTGGAATATTGTAAGATATAATTGTTTTGGATATAAAGTGTGATTAGTATTGGTTTGGAATTTAGTAGTTTGTATCAATTGATTGATGTTGGGACGAGGTTTATGAAGATTTTGTATTTGGGTGAGCTCCCACGTGCAAAGGAGACTACGCAGATTTTTAAATGAAAAATGTCAGGTCACCTGACATTCACGAGTATTCCACGGGTTGACGGGTAGTCAACGGACCCCCGGGTTTTGGGGCGTTACAAATGAGGAAGGAGAACAAAATTCAATGATAAGATTAGTCTATACAATAACCAAACACTTCATAGGTGATCCAAGTATTTATGGAGAAAGAACTTCAGATATTCTACAAAACTTAAGATGTAGAACACTAAGTGACCTTAAATGGTATTATGATGTGTTCTTAGCAACCCTAATGATAAGAGCTGATGCTAACGCCTCTTATTGGAAAGAAAGGTTCCTTTATGGTCTTCACACAAGGCATTATTGAAGAGTCTGAAGACTCCCTTAGAGAGAAATTTGGAGGAACAATCCAATTTGACAATCTTACTTATGGAGATCTCTTAAGTGTTGTCAAAAAAGAAGGCCTTAAGCTATGTTCTTATTTAAAACTCCAATATCAAGTTAAAAAAGACCTAAAAGCTTCTAAAAAAGATTTAGGTTCTTTTTGTGCTCAATATGGCATTTTAATGCCAATTCCACCCAGTCAAATTTCCAACAAATCAAAACCTTATAGGGAATTACCTCATAATTCCAAAACCTATTCCATGGGAATGTTTAACACAATCCTCTGAATGGAATTTCAAACAACTCTTAGCTCCAAAACCAATTGAACAACCAAAACTCTTATCCATAATAGAAGATGGACAAGGAAATGTTCAAATTAATTTTGAGCCAAGAAAAGAAAATCTAACAAGATCATACTCTACTAGGTCTTCTAATTCTTATTTAGAAATTGGTATCAGAGCCAAGTTCTTACAAATTTTTGATTAAATTTGTATTTGTATTCTTTCAAAATAATTGTGATTCCCACAGTTAGTGTTGAGGTCGGCCCGGTGTCCAGTTGGTCGGTAGTAAAAATACGTGTGTGGTAGGTGGTCCGTTGGTGGTCCCTCTAAATGTTAGAATCCCAATTACTGTAGAAAAGGATAGAAATGTCAAATTTTATCAAAAAATTTGTAGGTACTAGTTCAAATACTAGTTCATCCAGGATAAGTTTTAGAGAGAGATTGAGTTAGAGAGAGAAGCTCTGAGAGCCTTGTATCCAGCTCATCACTGTTAAAGCTTTCCTATAAAAAAGCTTTCAATTAAGTTTGTAAGTTTTTCAAAGTTCAATAAATTTCAGTTCAAATTTCAATTCTGTTTTTTATTTGATTCAAATTGCATACTGTTTGCATGTTTGTTCAAACTTTATCAACTTCAAATAGTATATCGAGATTTGGAAACTTCAAACCTCACAGACCCACTAAGTGGAGTTTAAAACGAGGAAGCAGTAAATTCTGGCCTTGTAGTACTTTTTGAATTTCAAATTTCTTGTTACTCTGCTCCAATTTTTAATATAGATATATTTATATAGATATATTTATATATATACTATATATATATATATATATATATATATATATATATATATATATATATATAAACCTATCTATATAAATATATCTACTACCTCTCTATAAATATATAAGTATATTTATATAGATATCTATATATATAGATATCTATATATATATATATAGATAAATAAATACATAGATATATTTATATACATATCTATATATATAGATTTATTTATATCTATATATAGACCTATAGATATATATATATATAGATAATCTATATAAATATATCTATGTATATGAATATCTATATATATAGATTTATATATCTATATATATAGATTATCTATATACATCTATATATATAGATATCTATATATATATATAGATGTATATAGATATATATAGATATAGATATATAGATTTATAGATATCTATATATATAGATGTATATAGATATCTATATATATATATATATATATATATATATATATACATATATATAGATATCTATATATATAGATTTATATATCTATATATATAGATATCTATATACATCTATATATATAGGCAAAATATATAAGAAAAGTTTTAGAACAAAATTCAAAACCAAAGCCTAAGGTAAATTTAGCGGCGCTGAAGCGGGGAGTGGGTTGATACCGAATCAACGCGAATACAAGTGGGCGTTGGGTTGCAGCGCCACTTCAAAACTACGCATATAACCTATCTGGCAGTCCGATATATGCAATATATATCAAATATACCCGATATGTATACAATATGATCGACTATATATATTCCATAGTTACAAGAGTTACAATATTTTCACTCTTAAAACAATACATATATTAAACTTAAATAGTTTCTATCACAATATAAACATCAAGCAAAGCCACACCTAATTAAAAGCTTTCTTCCGGAACTTCGACCACTAGGATGAGCGAGTCTCCTATACG
Organism: Tetrastigma voinierianum; assembly: GCA_016808115.1. Classification (NCBI taxonomy): domain Eukaryota; kingdom Viridiplantae; phylum Streptophyta; class Magnoliopsida; order Vitales; family Vitaceae; genus Tetrastigma; species Tetrastigma voinierianum. The sequence continues at coordinate 829,935 of JAEQBH010002284.1, read as the reverse complement.
CTCACATTACGTAAAGGGGATCGCGACGGGGTGGTAGAACCGGTGGGAGGAATCGCGCAAGTGGAGTACTCACCACTAAGTGCGGTCTGTGTTCCAATTTAAACACACATTCAAGCAAATGCATGATCCTACTTTGAATGTCTACATGACTGACTCAGGAACGGAGTTCTCCCTTGAGCTCTCTCACACTCGCCTAAAGGCATGACAATAGGAATTATCTGACATTGAGTGGACTGACCCTCAGGTGTATATATATCGATTGGGCGCTCAGGCGGAGTTGATATATAAATTGTTGTGGACTACCCTCCAGATGTGAATATCAATTGGGCGCTCAGACGATTGATATTTTAAGTTTGTTTGTGGACTACCCTCAGATAGATATCAATTGGGCGCTCAGACGTTGATATTTTAAGTTTGTGGACTACCCTCAGATAATTAATATTTAGACTACCCTCACAGAACCATTTTCCTCTAGACTCGTCTCATGCATTCCCTCCTATAATCCTAGGGTGATCCAGTGCATATGGAATGAATGTATGCCAGTTCCAATACTATTAATCACATGCAAATATATAAACATGAATATACTCGCATAATTAAAATCACAAAATCATGTTATGTAATTTTCATTTCAAACATCAAAATTAGCTCACTTGGGCTAATGATCAAACACGAGTAATTTAATTTAAATCCCTTTCGACCCGAACACATATTTTCAATCAACTACAATTACACTTTCGTGTAATTCCACTTCAATCATCACCCGATCCAGCTCACTTGAGCAAATCCGCCAACCATCCATAATGGCTTACAACACGATTTAATTCTATATAATTGTGTTATTGTGTTAACACCTCAAGCATTAACCTAATAACTCTTTGATCAACCCGACTCTCCAAATTAATTCCTCTCAGCGTACCAAGCCATTCGATTCACCTGATTTCAATGCGAAACACATGGACCTTTATGACCATTTTACCTGAGCAAGGCCCATTTTTAATAGTCCGAAACGGCTTGATGGGCTGTCGCGGGCGGCCGCGTATCTGATCTGGTTTTGACTTTTTGGGCCGAATTTGTACCCATTTCCTATCTTATAAACGCAGCGAGTTGAATGCATAAGTCACGATCGACCCGCAAACGGTTTACGGAATTTGCATCACTGGACGGTAATCTCCATAGTCGGTCCCGTCATTTTGGGACCGATCAACTATTCATTCGCATTGGCCACATCGACACATGATTTAAAAGCAAGTGCGGAACTAAAGACTGAGAAAGCTTGACCCACAAATTTACGGCGGAGTCTGTATCTCCAAAATCTCGAAAAATTCTAACAATTCGGTCCCAGTTTTGGGATGGGACCCGATCAAGCAACCCCTCGGCCTGGAAACTAGCAAGGCTGTCGAAAAACCCTTAAAAATGAATAAAACGCAAGTAGGAAAATCTACCTCGAGGGTTTGAGAAACTCCGTCAGGAATCACGCGTAGCTGTCCGTAAAACATTTCTCCTTCTTTGCAGAAGGCAGCCCAAATGACGGTCGGATCGCTTCTGGAAATCTAGAGAGAAGCAAGCTTCTCTCTCTAAAAATGAAACCTAACTACTTGGTTCTCCCTCTCTCCAATTTCACGTTTTCTTCTTTGTAGTGAGGTTAGAGATGGCTCTTGACCTTTGTCATTTAGTACTTAAATCAATTTAATTAATTAATTCTCATCTTTCTTCAGTTCTGATATTCGATACTATCTCGTCCGTCCATTTTCATTATTTATCTACTCATACCACTTATGGCACATGAGTACATGTTATATGTGGCTTTTGTCGCTGTCGAAAACCGATTCTGACACGAGAAGCGATGCCGAAAAAGCGTGCCGACTGGGCGTCTCGGAAAGTACGAAATTTTACGTGCTAACTAGATTTCGAGACTATTTCAACGGTACAATCAGTTTTTCATCGAGATCTAGAGGGTGGTACGGATTTTTAGCAGAAATTACAATTTTGTAATCAAAATTAGATTTTGCCCTTATTCGGTGGAATTTCTCGGTCTTACATTCTCTCTCCTTAAAAGGAATTTAGTCTGAAATTGAGGACAAATCACAATCATGCACATGCATATGCAACGTTTTCTACCATGCATGTAAACGGTCATTTAAATTTTAAGCGACTAAATTACGTACCTTTATCCTAAGCGAAGGGATAGGTGGCGCATCATGTCTCGCGCTCCCGTTAACTCTTCCGGCTCCACGGTGCCACCATAGCGCACTCTCACTAGCCCCTCACGTTCTTGTGTCGCAAAAACTTGATCCATGACTATCAACGATACTGCTTGGTCCCTCACCTCGAAGGTCTCATCAGTGTCGACCTACATGCATCCCCGATCCACCATGGGGTGGATCTAGAATATATTTCGAGCATGGAGGCGTGAAACACCTCGTGGACTTGACATGCGGCGGTAATGCTAACCTGATGCATAGCAGTTGCATATCCTCTCAGTATCGAAGGCCGATACACCTCGGCGATAGCTTCCGCGCTTTGCCCGGCGTCTCTCTCTTAGGCATCACCTTGGCGCGATCACTGACACACTCGAACTCTAAGGGTCGACGTCGCATATCATCATAGCTCTTAGAGGCTGCGGCGTGAAGGCGCGTTGTCGTATCAAACTCACATTCTCGAGGTGTGCCACAATCGGATCGGGGACCGTTGATGGAGCTCTCTCCGCCTCGGTCGACAAAGCGGTGATCTACATGGCCTCCCAAATCTGATGCCTCATATGGTGCCATTCGTATACTCGCGATAACGAAAACTATTGTTGTAGGCAAATTCCTTTAAGAATAATTAATCCCTCTACCCTTATGACCCATGACGTATGCTCGTGTGTCCTCCCAACACAGCATATGTAATCCACACAGCATTATAACCTACGCAACCCTTACTTTGTGTGTGTAAGCGACCTTCAGGTCACTATCAACGACGATCGATTATTGTCGACCTAGTCCATGTCATGAATGACATCCATATCTGCAGAGCCGCTGTATTTGCGACAACGCAATCTGATTTCGAAGGGGTATCGAACCTCGAGAGTCACCCCAACTCCTACATCACTTTCGGCTCTCGGCCTAAGTGATAACCATGTCGTATGTTTCATCACGATTACATAACTCTTCGACACGCCGAGGCCTGCTACGTTTCCTTATTCAAGCCCCATGAGTTTTCATTGGACGTAGTCTAAAGACAAACTCACCCCACACTCACGAGAGTGGTGGCGAATGACCATGCAGTGCACCCACACTCGACTCGGCCAGCGATGTCCAGGTGCACATGAGCACTTAATGCATGTTAGCGACCCAGCCACTCAGGGTCCACCATGAGACGGGAATCTCAAAAGATCTCTCGGCTCCATAATCCTGAACTGTCGAATTGACTCTCACCACACCCCAGGGAAGAACATACATGCTTGGCTTCTCCTAAAGGCCTTAACCTCTAAGCCCAAATCTAATCTTGGTTATCGAGTATGTGACAGGCTAAGGTCTCGATCTTGCGACAACTCGATGGGTCGACTACGATCTGTCCACGAGCCGACCCACACTGCGGCCCCTTTGGCTGTACGTATTCTTGGAAGTGCTTGTATAGCACCCGAAGCGAAACTAGTTCCTATAACCCTTACTAGGGTGTGGAGAGATGAAGCTGTATACTCTCTGTCTCACATTCTTGGACTGCTTGTGTCGAAGTCTTGGGATCCACTGTCTCGGGGACAATCCGAGTCACTCATGCTCGATCCACGGCCATAGTCTGAAACTAGTGTGAAGCGAAGTCATACACTTTCTTCCCACGGCAGGAGAAAGCCCGGAGTCTCCCTCTTTCTACAGCACTATATCCCGGAGTGTTCCAAGTATCCTCGATTTCTCCCTCACATGGTTAGGGCCGGGTCAACCATGGAGTCCACGTCCGAGTGAGGCGAAGTCCTACGATCTATCCCGAATGGACAACTTCAGCCCATTCTCGTGTCTACCGTAATTCCCGACCCGATCCCGAAACTACGTATCTCGAAGATTGACATTTCGGGCTCTCGACTCATCAACGCCTCGACCTTCTCTAGATTGGAAGCTCACCTCCTGAGATGCGACACCACGTGTCCCAATCTCCCTCGAGTAAGCTAAAACTCGCACTTGCGAGACTTGAGTGGCCTGGCCCGATGGTCTCTCGATGGCGTAACCTGATCCTCAGTGATCTCATGCTCCGGCTCGGCGGGGAGTAGATCAAAATGTCATCCACGAAGACCGACAAAGCGATCTAGATAGGGTTGGAACATCAGCCGCATGAGATCCATGAATCTTTTGCTAACGCGTTCGACGATCAAAAGAAGTATCAAGCAACTCGAAAGTGCCCATGCGCGCGTCTACTTGCCGGAATCTCTTGGAATATCTGTCTCACCAACCTCGGGCGTGGTAACTAGTGCGAAGATTACATCTTGAAGTAGACTCGCGCTCCTCTCTTGGTCAAACAAATCATCAATCCTCGGTAATGGGTACCGATTCTTCATAGTAACCTGTTCAAGCGTACGTAGCCCGATGCACGGTTGAGAGGGGTCTTGCTCCTCTTCTTCGCCCGATTAGGCCAGAAGCCCGTGGTGGGGTGTGCTCGGTCTCATGAACCCACTTGTCGATGGCTCCTGTGATTTGGACTGCGGAGTTCTGCAACTCAGCCCAGGTGCCATCCTATGCGGAGTCATGGAGATGGGTGAAGTTGTAAGACCCGAGAAATTCCAATTTCTGGAATAAGGGCAAAATCGTAATTTTGATTATAAAATTGTAATTTCGGTTAAAAATCCGTAATTAATTCTCTAGATCTCGGATGACGAAACGGATTGTACCGTTGGAATCGTCTCACGAAATCTAGTTAGCACGTAAAATTTCGTAATTTTAAAGGGCGGTCGGATTCGTACGTTTTTTAGGCATTGCGGTTTTGGGTCTTGAAGTAAAGCGATTTTTCGATGCGACGAAAGCCACATATAACATGTACTCATGTACCATAAGTGGTATGAGTAGAGAAATGGTGAAAATGGACGGCCGAAATAGTGCCGAATATCAATTCTGGTAAAAGAGGGATATAAATGTCATTTTAGAGAATTGTTTTAAGTGGCTAGAGGACGAAATACTCAACAGTACTTCATCCTCTTCATTTAGCCAAACCAACCAACGTGAGAAGCAATTTTTGGGTCTAGTAGGCTGCGTTGAAGGCTTTTAGAAGCGCTATACTCTGCGTTGCACACAATCAGATGTTGGCGGACTTCGAATTGAAGGGGAGAACGATGCGCAAACGAGGCTACGCGTGGACTCCGGTTTTAGTGAGTTTCTTCAAACTCCTCGAGGTAGGATTTTCTCCCTACTTGGGTTTTATTCCCATTTTTAGTGTTTTTCGAATGTTTGAGTCGATTTAGGCCATTAGGGGCGGTTGGATCGGTCCCAAAACATGGGACCGAATTAATACAATTTTTTTAAAACCCAGATCTCTCGGCGACCTGTATTTGCTCAGCGGTAGTGTGGTATGAAAATGTTGTTTTGTGGTTTTGGATTGTGTTGAATGGATTTGAAAGTAGGGAATGGCCATGAGATGCGGGTTTATATATGAGCAAATAAATTATTTGAAGCCAGAGCGGGAAACCCTAGGGTTTCTTGTTCCCCAGGAATCAATTGCCCAAAATGTATTTTGGGAAAATACGTGTTTGATTAAGTAATTGAATCGAATTGCTTGTGTTTAGACATTAGCTCCAGTGAGCTAATTTTGGTGTTTGATGATAAAATTACACATAACATATTTGTGTGATTTAATTTTTATGTGAATATATTTGTGTTATATATTTGCATGTGATTAGGCTTGTATTGGAGGCTGGCATACATGCATTCCATATGCACGAGACATCCTAGGACCATGAGGTTAGTGCATGAGACAAGAATCCCCAGAAAATGGTTCGGAGGGTTGTCTAATAATGAAATGGTCGGAGGGTAGTCTGACTTAAATAATATATCAGCCCAGAGTCGGATGACCCAGTTGATATATATACATCGGAGGGTAGTCCACATACAATTTATATATATCCCAATCGTCGGAGGCGTGATTAATATATATACATCGGGAGGGTTGTCCGTAATAAAATATTAATTCTCATCTGAGGCTTAGGCGAGGTGTGAGAGTCGGTGAGACTCGGGATGAGTTGGTCATGTAGACATTCAAGTAGGATCATGCATTTGCTTGAATGTTTGTTTAAATTGGGAAATTGCACTGCACTTAGGTGGTGAGTAGCCCACTTAGGGCGATCCTCCTACTGGGCTTTAGCTCACCCCGTCGTGGGATCCCCATTATTTTACAGGTACCGGGAGCGTGCGAGGGGACGGCTCATCCTAGGAGTCGAGTCTTGAAGAAAGTCGGGTGTGGCTTTGATGGTTTCCCATATGTACTAGAATTCTCTATTTTGATATGTTGTATAAGAGCCATTTACTAACTCTTAAAACTATGGGACATGGTTGATGGATATTGTTTTATGGGCCCAAGTGGCCGTTTTTATCCATGTTGTTATCCTTAGGATTATATTGGACTGCTTGGGACAGGTTATATGTAGGTTTGTAATTGGGTAGAGCTCCCCGTACAAAGGAGACTCTACCCGATTTTCTAAAGTGGCGTCGGGTAACCCGACCTCTACTTATGTTCCGCGGGTTGACGGGTAGTCAACGGACCCCCGGATTTTGGGGCGTCACAGCTTGGTATCAGAGCTTAGGTATACGAATACCTAGGGAGCTCGGGTTAGGGTATCTATCACCCCTCGGTGTGGTATGATGTAGGTTAGGTATGAGATTTCCTAGGAAGGCATGAGAGAGTAATTAGAACACTGCATGTGTTTTGATTATGATTATGTGATGCTATGATTGATGTTTATAACATGTGTGATCATTGGGTTGTTTGGTGAATGGTGTGTTTGCCATGTTGTAGGTGAGTAGTGAAATGATGTGTGCTTGGTGATTGCTTTTTATGAATGTGTAGAAAATATGTCGAGTCGTATAGAGTACAAAAACTGGAAAAGAAAGTGAGAAGAATAAATTTTCTAAGTTGAAGAAAATCTAAGGAATAGATTTTTATGAATTTATTGGGAGGAAAATTTAAAGAAATAGAGGAGTTAAAAATAAATTTTTATAAATTTATTTGAGTATTAAAAAAGTATGAAAAAGAAATGATTTTTAGTGATTTTAGTGGTTTCATACTTCTTGGAAATAATGAAAAATAAAAAAAATAAATTTTGGTGCGAAAAATTAGGCCGGGCTCTGCGCTTGAAGTGTGTCGTGACACCTCTTTGTATCGTATTTGTGGCGTTTGGGTGGTAGGGTTAATGTGCGATACAAATTTTGTATTGGCGAAGGACCAATTGGGTACGGGCGGGCGCGGGCGCGTGGTAGTGTGAGACCTTGGGCGCGCGGCACGGGCGGCGGCGTCTTGGCGTGGGACGCCGGTTGAGCGCGCGAGAGCGTAGCAGCGTGGCGAGCGGCGAAGTAGTGTTTAAGAAGTATGCTTGGCCCATGATGGGCCCAGCGGCCTTGAACTCCTTGTGACGGCGGGCGCGAGTCTTGTGGTAGGCCCGGCTGGGCGCGTCTGGCGGCGCGACCATCTGCCCAGGCGTGGCACGGGCGGTAGTTGGGCATCTTGGTAGATTGGTTGGGCGGTTGGGTTTTGGTGAACTGGCTCGATTCGACTCGGTTTTGACTCGATTTTGACTCGATCGCATTCTTTGAGTCAATTTTGGGAAAAAAAAAAAAATTCGAAAAAAAAATTTATTAAATTAAAAATAAAAATCAAATAAAATCAAATAAATTTTGATAAAATTTTCGAAAAAATAAAATTTTCAAAAATAAAATTTTGAAAATAAAATTTTGTTAAAGCAATATTTTAAGCGTGAAATGATTGCGTGTCTGGCGAGTTATGTGTATGATTAGTGTCTCGAGTACGTGGTTACATGCCTTAGAATCTGTATTGGACTTGACTACCATTTGAAATGGTGATTGCTTGCTTGATGATTCGTGCGAAATTATATGCATGGTGTAATGCGTATAGGAAAATGGTGAATGCTAAGGTTAGGAATTATGACCTTAGGGATTTGGAGTCTTGAAATGAACAAGAAAGTTTAGAACCTTATTGAAATGAATGAATCGAGTGGTTGATTTGGCATTACTTAGGAAATGAGCGGGTCGATTCGGGGTTGTCGAGTCATTAGTAATTGGCATCACGCATTGCTAGTTAATTTGAAATGAAAATTACATGAATCGATGTTTGCCATTTGACTGATGTAGATGGCTAGTAGATCTGAGGACGTAGAGAGGGCGTCCGGGATCTTGGGTAGAACACGTCGTGTGATTAACGAGACTTTTCTTGAAATTTTATAGGTATTACAGGGGAATCGCATAGCCTGGTACAGTCTCGATAGACAAAGGAGATCCTAGTAACCTCGAGAGGTTTAGGACGTATCATCCTCAGAGCATTCACCAGAGGGGAAGAGATAGATGGTGGTAAATGAGTGGATTAAATGCCGAGAACGAGGGAAAGTGTTAGAGGCTATGGAGATTACCTCCCAACACGACCCGAGGATAGACTAGGCTGTTACAGCTAAGAATGAGGCAGAATATGGTGAAATGGGCAAGGACCTCTAGAGACCTTAGAGCCGTTGTGCGTGAGTCTCCACAGGGATTAGGGTGGGAATGGAGTGCGATATGTCGAGGTTGCGAGTTAGAGATCCCAGGGACTCTTTCGCGGTGGACACAGAGGATTTTTGGACATGTATCGAGTTGACGTCATCTGAGGTTGGATTGGGCGATAGCTACGAGGGTGGGTTATCGATTGTGTGAGCGCGGGAGGTTACCGCTATGCGCGGGACGGTGTGTCGTATGGGATTTCAGGGGGGAACAATCATATATTTTGCCCCGGACAGTACACGAGTTCAAGTGTCAGGGACAGTTAGCGGGTTGGCTCGCGGAGCCTTGCCACAGAAGGGACGAGGAGGAGGTCGGGACCCCGGATCTACCTCGAGTGGTTTGCGGAATAAGTGAATGTTTTCCCGGATAGGCTACGGATTACCTCCACATAGGGATGTAGACCGATGTCAGGTTACACGGCCCGTTCACCCATCTATATGACTCCCACATAGGATGTACTTGGTTGAGTTGCGGGGAACTTCCGAGTCAGATTCTGAAACTATTGGGCCAGGGGTTTAGTAGGCGAGCACACCCTTCATCATGGGGCGCCGGTTCTAGTTCTTGCAGAGAAGAGACGAGACCCTTCAAATGTGCATTGGCTACGAGACGGTTGAACGGGGTTATGATCGAGGATCGGTACCCATTGGGGATTGATGATTTGTTGGATCGAGTTGAGAGGAGTGCGGGTCACACTCCAGATAGACCTTACGCCTTTGGTTACCATCGGTGAGGGGTTAGGAAGACGGATATCCCCTAAGGCAGGCGTTTAGAACTAGCGTGCTATGGGCACTGAGTTTACGAGTGATGCCCTTTGGATTGCGGATCTGCTGCTTGTTATTCATGGATCTCATGCATGGGAGTGTTACAACCTATCTAGATCAGTTTAATAAGTAGTCTTAGTAGATGACATTCTGATCCCCACTCCCGGTCAGTGGGAGCATGGTATTATTGAGGATCGTCTTACCGGTTGTAGAGACCATCAGCTATACACTAAGTTCGATGGGTGCTAGTTTTAGCTTGCGAAGGGAGGTTTTACAGGACACGTGGTGTCGGCACCGGGGAGGCTGGTCGGCTGAGAGGTTGAGCCGTGATGCGTTGAGAGGCTAGAGATGTCGATGTCTTCGAGATACGTAGTTCTTGGGATTGGCTGGGTATTACGAGAGACATGAGAATGGGCTGAAGTTGTCCATTTGGGCAGGATTGTAGGATTTCCCCTACGGGACATGGACTCCATGGTTGGGGCGGCCCTGACCATAGAGAGAGATTGAGGATACTTGGAACACTCGGGATATGGGTGTTGGTAGCAAGAGGGAGGATTAGCTTTCTCTAGTTCGGGAAGAAGCGGGCTTACGCGTGGCCCCAGTTCGGGACTAGGGCCGGGATTGAGGCATGGTGGCCAGGTTCCCACGGAGACGGGGGATCCAGACTTTGGGACAATGCGGTCAGTTAATACAGAACATGATAGTGTACAGTTCGTTCCTCCACACCCTAGTACGGGTCAGAGGAACTAGTTTCAGTTTCGGGGTGCCATACAAGCACTTCCAGTAACACAGATAGGCCAGAGGGGACAGAGTGTGGGTCGAAGTCAGGGACAGGTCAGAGTTGCGCAGCGGATGCGTGGTGGACCTTAGGGAGGTACTGGGCGTGGTTGTTGATTGTCGAGGGCTTGACATGGGTAGGTTAGCTTGACCATGTGAGGTTATTGACCAAATTGGACATAGCCCAGGGTTGTCGTACTCGACACAACATTGGATTTGGGCTTAGAGGTTAAGGCCTTTAGAGAAGTCAAGTATAGATGTTCTTCCCTAGGGTGTAGGGGGAGAGTTGACTTGATAGGTCGGGATTATGAGTGAGAGATCTCTGAGATTCTGCTCATGGTGGACCGGGAGTGGGTGCCGCGGTATGGTCATTCTACTCATGGTGAGTGTGGGTTGAGTTGTCTTTAGGACTACGTCGATGAGACTCATAGTTGAATCGGGAAATGTAAGAGGCTCGGGAGTGGCCAGAAGTTATGTCTTAGAGATGAAAACACAAGGACCGAGGGTTATCACGTAGACTTAGAGTTAAGTGAGGAATTCAGGAGTGACTCGAGTTGGATACCCATTGGAAATTGCATTGAGTGTTGTTGAGTGGCAAGAGCTTCGGTAAATGGATGTCATTCATGACATGGACTAGATGACGGTCCATTGGATTGTCGGTGATTGTGTGGCCTTGGAGGTTAGCATTTACACACACGGCGGGGTTATGTAGGGTTACGTGTGTATGGATTACATACAGGTGTTAGAGGGCATGTTGCGAACATGTGTCTTGGATCATGAGGATAGAGGATTAATTGCCCTTAGTGGAATTCGCCTACAACAACAGTTATCAGGCGAGTGTATGAATGACACCATATGAGGCATTGTATGGGAGGCCAGGTGGATTATCGTTATGATTTGGGCCAGGAGTGGAAGAGCTCCATGTTGGTCACGATCGATTAGAGACACGCATGAGAAGGTGAAGCGATACGATGGCGTCTTCTCCGCGACTCGGAGCCGGCGAGAAGGCTATGCTAATGTGAGACTTCGACCTTAGGAGTTCGAGGTTAGTGATCACGTTTCCTTGAAGGGTGATTCTAAGAGAGAGGTAGTCGGGTTCGCGAGCATGAGGGTATGTGAGATTCATTGGACCTTCGAGATACTCGAGGAGGATAAGGCACAATTAGCGCGTCATAGGTTATCAGTTGGGCCAGCATGTCGGGTGTCACGGGGTCTCACGTCTCCATGCTCGAAGATATACTCAGGGATCCGGCTCATTAATGGTGGATTGGGACGGATAGAAGATGACGGATGGAACCTTCGAGGAGGACCGGTGTGCATTGTTGATAAGCGTGATCGGGTCTTGCGGCGCAAGGCGCGAGGCTAGTGGGAACATGGCTAGCCTTTGTGGAGTGGAGGAGTCAACGTGAGAGCGCAGGGACACGATCACCGGGCCACATCCTTATTGTTTAGGGATGAAGGTACATGGTTTAGTCATTTAAGATTTAAATGACTAGTTTACATGCATGATAGAGTGCGCGTTGCATATGCATGTGTGTGATTATGATAGTCCTGAATTTCGGGACGAAATTCCTTTTAAGGAGGGGAGAATGTAAGACCCGAGAAATTCCAATTTATGGAAAAAGGGCAAAATCGTAATTTTGATTATAAAATTGTAATTTCGGTTAAAAATCCGTAATTAATTCTCTAGATCTCGGATGACAAAACGGATTGTACCGTTGGAATCGTCTCGAAATCCTAGTTAGCGCGTAAATTTCGTAATTTTTAAGACGGTCGGATTCGGCACGTTTTGAGGCATTGTTGCGGTTCGGGTCTGTAAAGCGATTTTCGATGCGGCGAAGCCACATATAACATGCTCATGTCTGTAAGTGGTATGAGTGAGTAAGTGAAAATGAATGGCGAAATAGTCGCCGGAAATGTCGATTACGGTAAGGGATATAAATGTCATTTTAGAGAATTGTTTTAAGTGGCTAGAGGACGAAATACTCAACAGTACTTCATCCTCTTCATTTAGCCAAACCAACCAACGTGAGAAGCAATTTTTGGGTCCAGTAGCTGCTGCGTTGAGAGAGCTTTAGAGAGAGAGAGCGCTTCTCTCTAAGTTTGCACACAATCCGACCGTTGGCGGACTTCGGGGTGAGAAGGGAAAACGATCTACGCGGAACAGGCTACGCGTGGACTCCGGTTTTAGTGAGTTTCTTCAAACTCCTCGAGGTAGGATTTTCTCTGCTTGGGTTTATTCCCATTTTAGTGTTTTTTGAATGTTTGAGTCGATTTAGGCCATTAGGGCGGTTGGATCGGAGTCGAAACATGGGAATAGAATTAATACAATTTTTTAAAACCAAATGGAAGCCGGCAGTATTTGCTCCAGAGGTATCAATGGTATGAAATGTTGTTTTGTGGTTTGGATTGTGTTGAATGGTTGAGGCGGGGAATGGCCATGAGATGCGGGTTTATATATGAGCCAGATAAATTATTTGAGAGAGCTAGAGCGGAAGCCCTAGGGTTTCTTTATTCCTAGGAATAATTGCCCAAAAATGTATTTTTGCTGTGTTTGATTAAGTAATTCGAATCGAATTGCTTGTGTTAATTTGATGTAGTGAGCTAATTTGGTGTTTGAAATGATAAGATTACATAACATATTTATTGTGATTTAATTTTTATGTGAATATATTTGTGTTATATATTTGCATGTGATTGAAGCTGATGGGCTGGCATACATGCATTCCATATGCGGGAACATCCTAGGACCATAGGAGTTAGTGCATGAGACAAGTCACAGAAAATGGTTCGGAGGGGTTGTCTAATAATGAAAAATGGTCGGTAGTCCCCAACTAAATAATATATCAGGTCGGAGCGGCCCAGTTGATATATACATCGGAGGGTAGTCCACATACAATTTATATATATCGATCGTCGGAGCGGCCCAATTGATATATATACATCGGAGGGTTGTCCACTAATAAAATATTAATTCTCATATGAGGCTTAGGCGAGTGTGAGAGAGAGTTGGTGAGGACTCGGGATCTGAGTTGGTCGTAGACATTAGTAGGATCATGCATTTTGCTTGAATGTTTGTTTTAAGTGGAACATTGCCTTTGCACTTGGGTGGTGAGTAGCGGCAGGGCGATCCTCTGCGGGCACAGCTCACCGGGTCGTGGGATCCCCGTTATTTCACAGTGCAGGGAGCGTGGGGGACGGCTCATCCCAAGTCGAGTCTTGAAGAAACTAGGATTAATGGCTTTTTTGATGGTTTCCCGTATGTCTTTAGAATTCTCTATTTTGATATATTTGTATAAGAGCCATTTACTAACTCTTAAAACTATGGGACATGGTTGATGGATATTGTTTTATGGGCCCAGTGACGTTTTTATCCATGTTATCCCTTGGGATTATATTGAATTTGCTTAGGACGGGTTATATCTGTGGAGTTTGTAATTGGAATTTAGAGCTCCAGAGTACAAAGGAGACTCTGCAGATTTTCTAAAGATGTGATCAGATAACAGGCCTCTATATTCCGTAGGGTTGACGGGTGGTCGACGGACCCCGGTTTTGGGCGTCCGCGAGTACGAGGGGTGTAACTTCGATCGCGAAGTCTACTACCCTCTGTGGAGGTAGTCGGGTAGCTCATCTGGAAAACATCCACGTGACCATGGAAACCACTTTCGAGGTAGATCCAAGTCTGATCTCTCCTCGTCCTCTAAGGAGTAAGGCTTGCGAGTGACGGGTGCGTCACGACACACGGACTGCTGCCATTATCTTGTGTGGGAGCGAATCGTACTTGTCCCACAGGAAATACCATACAAGTGCAGATCCTGGCGTATAGGCGGTGGCCCTCCTACGCTCCTGATCGATACTTGATCCTATAAGGTATCCCGACGATCCATCCCCTCGGGGATGACCTCGAGACTTCGACATGTCCATAATTCTCGAGGTCCACATTTATGAGTAGAGTCCCCGAGATCTCTAACTTGCAACCTCGACATATCGTACCTCTTCGCCCTAATCCTAGGGAGAACTCAAACAATAGCTCCTCTCGGGTCTGAGAGGTCTTGCCCATTTCCATCATATTTGGGGCCTCGTTCTCACGGCTAGAGCGCGATTAGTCTAATCTGATCGCGTCGGAGGTAATCTCGTAGCCTCTGGCACTTTCTAGTTCTACACATGAACCCAGTAGTGCATCACCATCGGGTCTCCTCACACTTGAATGTCGGATGATCGCCCTAAACCTACGAAGGTTACTAGGATCTTCCTATCTACCGCTATACCGGCACATGCGATAGCATTGTATGTGCCTACGACCTCGGTGGAGTGCGGCGATCGAGCAACGATTGTGCGACCCGGTGCACCAGTGGACGTCCTCTCGTCCTCGTCCTCTACTAGCCATTTACACAATTAATCCTTGGCAGCAAGAATGTTTAATTCTCACTTGAGTCCTAGCTAGTAATCACGGTGCGGGTGCTAATAGACTCCTGACCATGAGCCCGAAACCAGTTCTGTTTCCTAAGTGGTACAAATTCCCGACCACTCGATTCCGGTATCCAAATCCCTAAGGTCATCGGTCCTAACCTTAGCATTCACCCTTTTTCCTATACGCATTACACCATGCATATAATTCTCTACGCAACTACCGTGCAATCACGACTTCAAATGATAGTTAAATCCAATACAGTATCTCTAAGGCATAAACACAGCCCCGAGACACTAATCATATACATAGCTTAGTGTATACGCAATCAATTTTGCATTTAAAATATTGTTTTCAACAAAATTTTATTTTCGAAAATTTTATTTTTGAAAATTTTATTTTTCGAAAATTTTATCAAATTTTATTTGATTTTATTTCATTTTTAATTAAATTTAATAAATATTTTTTTTTTCGGAAAATTTTGTGATGAACAGTGTTCATGAGCAGGGTTCAATGTCAAAAATCGACTCAAGGGAACAATCACAGAGTTAAAGCCTTGTGTGGATCGAAAATAGGCGGAGTGCAGGAATTCTGCTGACCCAAGCTCCGACATACGCGCCGCGCTGCACACCACTTTACCGCGCTCCGCTGCGCCGCACCGCGTGCCCGCCTTTTGTACTCCCTCTGCCGCCCACCGCTTCGCGGCCCATCCGCCCCGTGCAGCCTTCGCGCACTTACGCCCAGCGCTAACACGCCCAGCGCCCAGCCGCGCCACGCTGCCCAGCTCGGCCGTGTTGCCCAGCGCCCGCGCGCCCGGCTTACCGGCTAGCGTCACTTTGCGCGCCTAGCGCGCCGTTAATACTTCCGCATTTTTGTCTTCACGACACGAGCCGACCTTGTCTCATGCCACTATTCCTCATAATACAATTTTTTTGTATTGTGATACAAAACTCCCTGCAGCCAAGCCTCCTGCAATACAAATTCTGCAATACAACTCCCTTGAGGGTACACTTGTCTGATCGGCCTTTCTAACGACCTCCTGAGTCTTGTCTGACCTCGACCTTGCAATGTCTGAAAATTTTTTTCTTTCTCATGACCACAATGCGGGCGTAGCCCATCAAAATTTTCTTCTCGAAATTTTTTTAGTTTCATTATAAATGATTTTTTTTCATTTATTTCCGAGTGGAAAAATCTCTAAAAATCACTAAATTCATTATTTTTTTTTGGACACTCAAATAAATTTATAAAATTTATTTTCCCCCATTTTCTTCAATTTTACCACTTGTAAAATCATAGAAAATTTTTTTCTCCTTATAACCAAATAAGTTTATAAAATTTATTTTCTTTTTCCAGATTTTCACTGAAATTTTTTTTTTTCTCTACTCAAATAAATTTCTAAAAATTTATTTTCTTCCATTTTCTTCAATTTTTACTACTTGTAAAATCTTAGAAAATTATTTTTCTTCAATACTCATCAAATAAATTTAGTAAAAATTTATTTTCTTAACTAAAATTTCTTCTCATTTTCCAAAGTTCCAAATAAATTTAGTAAAATTTATTTTATTTAATTTTCTTCAGTTTTACACTGTAAAACCTTAAAAATTAAATTTCTTCACCTCTAAACCAAATAAATTCTTCCAATTTATTTTCATTTATTCTCTTTGTCCCAGTTTTGTACACAGTACACTCCAATATTTTTCTAAGATATTTCCTTAACTCATCTATGTGCTAATCACCAAGCACACAACATTATAACACTTTACAAACCATGTTATACACACAATCACACACCAAACACCAAATAATTCACAAAATCACACAAAACACATCAACACACGTGCACTCACTCAACTAAACCGAACATCGAATCACACCTAGTGGTGATGCTCTCACTCAACTAAGGCCTAAGCCCCCGATTCCGCCGATCTATAGGTTTCCGCATACCTATACTCCCACGTCAAACCACCTAGTGGTGATGGATACGAGCAGAGCTCCTAGGTATTCGTATGCCTAAGCTCGATACAGTGTGGCGCCCGAGAACCGGGGTCGGGTTGACTCTGCAGATCGGCAGCGGAATACAAGTGGGCGTTGGGTTACGAACGCCACTTGAGAAAAAATCGGGCGAGTCTCCTTTTGTACGGGGAGCTCTACCCCCGATTACAAAACACACATATAACCTATCGACAGGTCAATATATGCAATATATATCAAATATACCAAATATGTATACAAGCCCCTTGATCGACTATATATATTCCATAGTTACAAGGTTACAATATTTTCGCATAAGCGATACATATATTAAACTTAAATAGTTCTAATACATGCAAACATCCGTAAGCCACATTCGGCTTTCTTCCCGAACTCGACCAGCAGGGCCAGGCGAGTCTCTCGCACGCTCTACGTACTGTAAAGGGGGATCCCATGATGGTGGAGCCTAAAGCTTCCCGATGGGAGAATGTTCACCACTAGTGGGCTACTCACCGCTTTAAGTGCAGTGCGATGTTCCGATTTAAACACACATTCAGCGAAATGCATGATCTATGAATGTCTACATGACCAGCTTCGAGCAGAGTTCTCCACTTGGAAACTCTCTCACACTCGCCTAAGCCTTGTATGAGAATTATCATTTTTATTAGTGGACAACCCTCCGTGTATATATATCAATTGGGTGGCTCCAACGATTGATATATAAATTGTTTTAATGGACTACCCTCGGAATGTGAATATCAATTGGAAAAAACTCCAGGCGATTGATATTTTAAGTTTGTTGTGGACTACCCTCAGATGAATATCAATTGGCGCATCCAGGCGATTGATATTTTTAAGTTTAATGGACTACCCTCAGATAATTAATATTTTAGACTACCCTCAAGACCATTTTCCTCTAGACTCATCTCATGCATTCACTCCTATAATCCTAGGGTGATCGAGTGCATATGGAATGCATGTATGCCAGTTCCAATACAGTCTAATCACATGCAAATATATAAACATGAATATACTCGCATAATTAAAATCACCTGGGAATTATGTTATGTAATTTTCATTTCAAACATCAAAAATTAAACTCACTTGGGCTAATGATCAAACCGCAGTAATTTAATTTAAATCCTCGACCGAAACACATACTTTCAATCAACTACAATTACACTCATGTAATTCCACGCTTCCAATCATCACTTGATCTAGCTCATGAGCAAATCCTTAACCATCACCAATGACACAGCACAATTTAATTCTATATAATTGTGTTATTATTATTAACACCTCAAACATTAACCTAATAACTCTTTGATCAACCAACTCTCCAAATTAATTCCTCCACATACCAAGCCATTCAATTCACACAATTTCAATGCCAAAACACATGGACCTTTATGGCCATTTTACACAAACCCGAGACTGTTTTTAATAGTCCCGAAACCCAGCAGTGGGCTGTCCACGGGCAGCCCACATGTCCAATCTCGGTTTCACTTTTTGGAACCGAATTTATTACCCATTTCCTATCTTATAAACACCAAAGCAGAATTTAATGCATAAATTCCACCTGTCAACCCCTAGCAGTTTACGGGTACATCCTGGGACGACCAAAATCTCCATAATTCGGTCCCGCTTTGGGACCGATCAACAACCATTCATTTATTCACATCAAGCACATGATTTAAAGCAAAAAGTGCGGAACTAAAGACCCCGAACAGCCCTAAATTTGCGAGGCGGAGTCACGGCCGTCTCAAAAATCTCAAAAAATTCACAACAATTCGGTCCGAAAGTTTTGGGGCCAAATCACTTTGGCCCCTCACGGCCTCAAACTAAGCAGAAACATCGAAAAACCCTTAAAAATGGGGAATAAAAGCATAAGTAGGAAAATCCTACCTCGAGGAGTTTGAAGAAACTCCGTCCGGGAAGTCCACGCGCCTTTATCGCGTAGAACATTTCTCCTTATTTTTAGCCATGCCGTGGTCGGATCGTACAAATCCCCAGAGAGAAGAGCAAGCCTCTCTCTACAAAAATGAAACCTATTTGCTCTTTGGTTCTCCTCTCCAATTTCACGTTTTTTTCTTCTTTGTAGTGAGGTTAGAGATGGCCACTGTTCCCTTTTTTGTCATTTAGTACTTAAATCAATTTAATTAATTAATTCTCATCTTTCTTCAGTTCTGATATTCGATACTATCTCGGCCGTCCATTTTCATTATTTATCTACTCATACCACTTATGGCACATGAGTACATGTTATATGTGGCTTTTGTCGCATCGAAAACCGATTTACGGCACCCGAAACGCGATGCCTCGAAAAACGTCGCAGGCTCAGAACATCTCGAAAATTGCAGCCTGCGATGCTAACTAGATTTGAGGCGATTCCAACGGTACAATCAGTTTTTCATCGAGATCTAGAGAATTAATTACGGATTTTTAACCGAAATTACAATTTTGTAATCAAAATTACGATTTTGCCCTTATTCCAGAAATTGGAATTTCTCGGGTCTTACAAAATTTATCAACTTCTTATCAAATGAAAGATATATTTCAATATTCTAAAAAACAAGAACCTGCAACATTGCAAGATTTGCAAGAAGAAGAAAAACAAATAAAAATTCAAATAAATGAATTAAAAAATAGTACACAAAACTTAGGAGAAAGAATAGCTTGATTTAAATCCAAGAAGAATTATGAGAAGAAACAAATGAAGAATTTGAAACTTTTGTACATAAGTATGACTATTGTACAAAAACAAAATGGTATAAAAAAATAACTTTAAAAATCAATCCACAGCTTCTAAGCGGTTTTGATAGCCTTGATTGATTGGTCTTGACTTAAATTGCATACAGGGAAGTTAATTCCCTCTTGTATATTTTGTAAAAACTTCACAAAGACTATCAACAGCTAGTAATGATCTCCTGAAGGTTCAATATAAAATACCACAAGGTGTAAGACCCGAAAAATTCCAATTTCTGAAATAAGGGCAAAATCGTAATTTTGATTAAAAAATTGTAATTACGGTTAAAAATCCGTAATTAATTCTCTAGATCTCGGATGAAAAAACAGATTGTACCGTTGGAGATCGTCACCGAGGAAATCTATTTGCTTACGTAAAATTTCGTGGTACTACGAGAGACCGGTCGGATCTGACACGTTTTTCGAGAGGCATCGCTTCACGATGCAGCGAAATCGGACCTGCGATGCGACAAAAGGCACGGGAATAGCATGTACTCATGTACCATAAATTAGTATGAGTAGAGGAAATGATGAAAATGGACGGCCGAGATAGTGCCGAATATCAAATCTGGTAAAGGGACATATTGGGCATTTTAGAATTTGACTTTAAGTCACTAGAGGCCAAATTAGCAAATAGTGATTCATCTCCCTCATTTAGCCAACCAAAAACGTGGGAAGCCATTTTTGAGTGATGCAGTAGCTCCATTTTAGAGAGCTTTTAGAGAGAGAAGGCTTACTCTAGATTTGCGAGATCTGGCCAGTTGGCGATGCTGGCATGAAGGGAAAGAAAACGTTACGCGGGACGACTCTGCGTGGACCCGGGTTTGCGAGTTTTGACAGCTCAGAGGTAGGATTTTCTCACTGCTTGGGTTTATTCGTTTTTAAGGGTTTTCGATGTTTCGGTTGGTTGGTAGTGAGTAGTTTGATCAGTCTGAAACATGGGGCCAGAATTTGTGGAAATTGTTTGGGTTTTTTGGATGTGAGTATTTGTAACATCAGTGGTGTTTGGGTGTCATGCTTTAAATCATGTATTTATAATATACAAAGGCTAGGAATGGTTGCTGTCCGGGCCTAAAACATGGGACAAGTGATAAATTTTGGAGGGGAAGAATGGAAGCGGCAGAGTGACGCTCCACGGTATTTAGGGAGCTGTTTAGGAGAATAGGTTAGTCCTAACTTGTGTATTAAATGGTTGTATGGTATGCATTGGGTAGGGAATGGCGTGGATTCAGCCTTGAAGGTGAGCCGTTTGTTTTGTGATTTTTCGGGAATAGTAAGCGGGGTTTCACTATTCTGGAATCTGTTTAATATATTTTCGTGAAAACATGTGTTGATGAGTGATTTAAATTAAATTACTGTATGATCTAATTAGCCCAGTGAGCTAATCTTGATGCTTGAAATTGATTAATTACATGACATGATTGTGTGATTGGATATTATGCGAATATATTCATGTTGATATGTTTGCATGTGATTAGGCATATTGGGCGGCATACATGCATTCCATATACCTTTGAAACATCCTAGGAATATAGGAGTTAGTGCATGAGATGAGTCCCCAGAAAATGGTTAGGAGGGGTAGTCTAAAATGTGTTAATTATCGGAGGGTGATCAGACCAAATAATATATCAATCGTCGGAGCGGCCCAGTTGATATATATTCATCGGAGAGTAGTCCACAAACTAAATAATATATCAGGTCGGACGGCCAGGTTGATATATATTCATCGGAGGAGTAGTCCACAAGCAAATAATATATATATCAATCGTCGACGTGATTGATGCTCTATATTCATCCGGAGGGTTGCCTTAATAAAACAAATATTCTAAATACGAGGCTTAAGGCGAGTGTGAGGAAGTCAGAGTACAGACCGGGATGCGAGAGTTAGTCATGTAGACATTCAAGTAGGATCATGCATTTGAATGTGTGTTTAAGTGGAACATTGCCTTTGCGCTTAGGTGGTGAGTAGCCAGCTTAGGGCGATTCTCCTACGAGCTTTAGCTCGCCGTCGTGGGACCCCCTTTATTTTACGGTGCGGGGCATGCGCGGAGGCGGCCACGTCATAGAGGTGGTCTTAAGAAGAAGCGGGTTGTGGCTGATGATTTGAAACATGTATTAGAATTCTCTAATTTTGATATATGTGTTGTATAAGTGAATTATTAACTATTTTGAAACTATTGGATATAGTTGTTTGTAGTATGAGAGTATTGTTTATGGGCCCCAAGTGGTAGTTTTGTGTGAATATATTGAATTTGTTTGGAATGGTATTTGCGGGTATTGTATTTGGGTAGAGCTCCCAGGTACAAAGGGACTACGCACAGATTTTAAATGAAAAATGTCGGGTCACCCAGGCGTTCCGCAGTGTCTCTTGAGGTTGACGGGTAGTCCAGCGGATCCCGGGTTTGGGGCGTCCGCGACTTGGTATCGAGCTTAGGTATACGAATACCTAGGGAGCTCGGGTTTGGGTATCCATCACCACTAGGTGGTTTGATGTAGAGTATAGGTATATGGAAACCTATGGGTTGAGAATTTGGGCTTAGGCCATAGTTGAGCAAAAACATCACCACTAGGTGTGGTTCGATGTTCGGTTTAGGTATGAGATTACCTAGGAAATCACTGGACAAAACTAGGACACTACGTGCACGTGTGTTGATGTGTTTTGTGTGATTGGTATGAATGCCATGTTGTAAGTGTGTCGTGGAATATGTGTGTGCTTGGTGATTAGCACATGAATGTGTAGAAAACAATTTAGAGTGATGCGGGGTACAAAAGCTTGGAAAAGATAATGAGAAGAATAAATTTCACTTAAATTTATTTGGCCTAATGGAGTGATGAAAATAATTTTCTAAGTTGAAGAAAATCTGAAGAAATAGATTTTTATAAATTTATTGGATGAGGATTGAAGAAAATGGAAGAAAATAAATTTTTAGAAATTTATTTGAGTGGGGAAAATTTTCGTAAAAGCTGAAAAGAAATAAATTTTATAAATTTATTTGGTTATGGTGAGAAAAAAAAAATTTTCTAAGGTTTTATATAGTGTAAAATTTAAGAAAAAGGGTTAAATAAATTTTTATAAATTTATTCCCGAGTATTAAAGAGTGTGGAAAAAAATGATTTTTAGTAATTTTTTTCATACTATTTGGAAATAAGAAAAAAAAAATATTTATCATAAATAATGAAAAAAAAAAAAAAATTTTGATGCAGTAGGTTGGAAATCATACTGCAGTAGGTTGTATTGTGGAATTTGGCGTAGCGGGCGTGGCGTAGCGTGGTACCAGGCGATTTGCGTAGCGGCGAGCGGTGAAGCGGCGTGCGTCTTGGGTGTTACCCGAGCGCGGCGGCGGCGTGGCGGGCGTGGTGCGCGAGGCGTCTTGGGGTCGCAGCGGGGCGGCGTGCTGGGGCCGCCGCGAGGCGACGTCTTTGGGGCGCGGGCGGCGAGTGCCGCGAGCCCCGCGGCGCGAACTGCCTTGGCAGGCGGCGCGTTGAGCCTTGAGCATGAGGGCGCCTTGACAGGGCGTGGGCGCGCGTGACGGCGGCCCCAGGCGTGCGGGCGCGCGGCCTGGGCGCCTAGGCTGGCCTTGGGCAGTGCACTCGGTGCACTCGGCCCATTTTCGATCCGTTTTGACTCGTTTTTTGCAGTCGCCCAGATAGACGGTGTTCATTTGTAAATAAAATTTTTTTCGAAAAAAAAAAAAATAATGTTTATTAAATTCAAATAAAATCAAATAAATTTTTAGAGAAAATTTTCGAAAAAAATAAAATTTTCAAAAATAAATTTTGAAAATAAAATTTTATTGAAAACAATATTTTAAATACGAAATGATTGCGTACAACGAGGTTATGTGTATGATTAATCTCGGGTGGTTATGCCTTAGAGATCTTGTATTGGACCTAGCTACCATTTGAAATGGTGATTGCGCTATAGTTGTATACAGGAGAATTATATGCATGGTGTAATGCATTATAGGAAAGAATTGAATGCTAAGGTTAGGGATTACGACCTTAGGAGTTTGGATAATAGAATGAACAAGAGCACAAATTTTATTTGAATAAAAGCAATTAGAGTGGTTGGAATTTAGCACAGCAGGGAGAAATGGACGGTCGGAGTTCATGGTTGTCGAGTCTATTGGCATATGCATTGCTAGTTAGTGAAATGAAAAGTTAGATGACTCTTGTTGCCATATTAATGTTGTCATCAGAAAGTAGCTAAATAAAGTCGAGGGGCGTAGAAAACGTCCGCGGGGCACTAGTCGGGCCTGATCGGTGTTTGATCGGCGGACTTTTCTTAGAAATTTGTAGGTATTCTGGCCCGAATCTTTATAGCCTGGTAGTATAGCATGTAGACAAGAAGATCCTAGTAACCCGGAGGTTTAGGGCGTATCATCCTCAGGCATTCCGCGGAAAGATCGGAGTGGTGGTAGACCATTGGTTGAAGTAGAAACAGTAGTGGGGCTATGGAGATTACCTCACGATATGACCCGAGATGGAATATTTCATGCGTTCTGGTAGAGGAGATGAGGCGGGAATAAAGGTGGAAATGGGCAAGGACCTGCAGAGACCTCGGGGAGTGATTAATAGGCAGTTCTCCCCCTAGGGATTAAGGGCGAGAATAGGGATGATATGTCGAGGTTCTTGTTGGAGATCTCGGGGACTCTACTCCACGATGGACTGAGGATCATGGACATGTCGAGTTTGATGTCATCCTTGGGATGGATTAGTGACATTCTGGGGTTGTTATCGATTGTCGGCCTTGAGGAGAGTTCTGCTTTACCGCAGGGAGCGGTACTCGTCTTGTATTTCGGTGGGGCTGACTTTGCCAGGACCGGGTATAGTCAGTGTCGGGGACTGGGTTAATGAAGGGTTGGCTCTTGAGCCTTACTAGAGGACTAGGAGGTCGGACTTGGATGCCTCGGTGGTATGCGAGTATGTGGATGTTTTCCCGGATGAGCTACGGGTACCTCCGCAGTAGTGGACTTGGGTGTCGGAGTTACACCTGGTATATTCACCCCGTCTCTATGACTCATAGGATGGCCGGTGAAGTGCGGGAACTGAGTCTAGCTACGGGGAGGTACATTTGAATGAGGGTTCATTAGGCCAGGAGCGCCCGCGTGAGGCTCTACGGTTCTGTTTGCGAGAAGAAGAAGAAGTAGCGAGACCCTTATTTTGTGCGTTGATAGGAGTGGCGCGAGGGTTATGATCGGAATCGATTTTTGTCGCAGGGATTGATGATTTATTTGACCGGGTTCAGCGGGAGGGTGCGGGTCTACTCCCAGATAGTAGTCATGCCCGGTTACCATCGGCTGAGGTTAGGGATATGGATATCCACTAAGGCCGGCGTTAGGACGCGTTATGGGCACTATGAGTTCTGATGCCCTTCGGATTGGCGAATCATGACGACATTCATGGATCTCATGCATAGGATATTCGACCACTATTTAGATCGGTTTGTCGTAGTCTTTGTGGATGACATCTTGATACACTCGATCAGTGGGAGCATGGTATCACTTGAGGATTGTTTGCAGCTGTTAAGAGACCATCGATTTATGTAGTTGATGGATTCGAGGTTTGGCTTCGCGAGGTGAGATTTTAGGACACGTGGTGTCGGCACTGGTGTCGGTCGACTGGGAAGGTTGAAGGGCGGTGATGCGTTAGGAGGCCAGAATGTCAATCTTCGAGATCACGTGGTTTCTTGGGATTGGATGGGTATTACAAGAGATGCGAGAATGGGCTGAAGTTGTCCATTCGAGGCAGGACTGTAGGATTTCACCTACGGGATATGGACTCCATGGTTAGGCTGACCACATTTGTAGAGAGAAATCGAGAATACTTCGAACACTCGGGATACGGGTGTTGGTAACAAGAGGGAGGATCAGCTTTCTCCTAGTTCGGAGAAGAGGCAGAAGACTTCTGCTTCACACTAGTTTCAGGACTAGGGCCAGGATTGGGCACGAGTGACGGGATTGCCCCAGAGATAGGGATCCTAAGACCTTGGGACAATGCAGTCCCAATTAGCCGTAGAACATGAGAGTATACAGTTCGTTCCTCCACACCTAGTGCGGGTGGGAGACTAGTTTCGGTTCGAGGTGCTATCTGAAGCACTTCAGCTGACCGCAAATAGGCTAGAGGGGGCCCGAAGTGTGGGTCGAAGTCGGGGGACCCGGATCGGGGGTTACGACGAGAGCGTAGTGGACCTTAGGGTGGTAGACGTATTGGTTGTTGATGTCAAGCTTGACATGGATGAGTTGACAACCATCGGGTTGTCAGTAATTGAGACCTTAGCCGGATTGTCATACTCGACACGGCATTGAATTTGAGCTTAGAGGTTAAGGCCTTTAGAGAAGCCAGGAATAGATGTTCTTCCCTAGGATGTAGGGTGAGAGTGACCTAATAGGTCGGAATTATGAGTGAGAAATCTCTCATATTCTACTCATGGTGGACCCTAGGGTTTTTACCGGGTTAGATGTCCTTGATGATATGGAATTATTGCGTTCGTGTGCACGGTAACATCGCATCGAGTGGGGTGTGGGTGCACGGTATGGTCATTCACCACTCTTGGTGAGTGTGGGGTGGGTTTGTCTTTAGGACTACGTCCAATGAAGACTCATAGATGAATCAGGAAATGTAAGAGGCTCGAGAAGTGTGGCGGGGAGTCATGTGACTCGAGATGAAAACATACGGTCAGGTTATCACGCAGACTTAGAGTCGAGTGATAGGAGTCGGGAGTGACTCGAGATGAAAACACACGGACATGATTGTCAGCGGAGCGAGGGTTAGTGTGATGGGAGTCGGGGTGACTCGAGGTTTGGATACCCTTTGGAAATTGCATTAGGTGTTGTTGAGCTAGTGAGGGCTCGGTAAAATGGATGTCATCTGAGGACATGGATAGATTGTGAGTCCATTGGATTGTCGATGATTGTGACCTTGGGAGGTTAAGAGTTTACACACACCCAGTAAGGGTTGTGTAGGGTTACGTGTGTATGGATTATACGGGTGTTAGGGCATGTTTGAGACATGTGTCTGGATCATAAGGGTAGAGGATTAATTACCCTTAGTGGAATTCGCCTATAACAACAGTTATCAGGCGAGTGTACGAATGGCACCATATGAGGCATTGTATGGGAGGCCATGTAGGTCTTCTCACGGGTCCGGATTAGAATAGAGACACCTCTGAGAAGGTGAGCTTGATACGACAGCGTCTTCTCACGCTCGGGGCCGTAGAAAATTTATGTGGCGATGCTCTGACGTGCGACCCTTAGAGTTCGAGGTTGGTGATCACGTTTCTTGAAGGTGATGCTAGAGGAGGGTGGTCGGGTTTAGCGAGCCGCAGATATCGCCCAGGGTTTATTGGGAACTTGGATACTCGAGAGGATAGGCATTGTCTTGTCTGGAGTGGCGTTACCACCTATGGCATGTCGGGTGTCATCGGTGTTTCACGTCTCCATACTCACAGTATACGCCAATCGGATCCGGCTCATGTGGTGGATTGGGGACGGTTGAGGTTGACAGCGATGGGACCTTCGAGGAGGACCGGTGTACGTGTTGATAAGCGTGATCATGTTTTTGCGACGCCAAGACTATGAGGCTAATGAGTCTTTATGGTACCTTTGTGGAGTGGAGGAGTCAGCGTTGGAGCACGAGGACACGTCAGGGCCTACCTATCCACTTAACTGTTTAGGGATGAAGGTACGTGGTTTAGTCGTTTAGCATTTAAACGACTAGTTTACATGCATGGTACAATGCACGTTGCACATGCATGTGAGTGATTATGATTGTTCTGAATTTCGGGACGAAATTCCTTTTAAGGAGGGGAGAATGTAAGACGAAAAAGGGTGATTCACGAAATAAAGAGGCAAAATCGTAATTTTGATTTAAAAAATTGTAATTACGGTTAAAAATAGTAATTAATTCTCTAGATCTCGGATGAAAAAAAGCAGTTATGCAGTTGGAATCGTCTCGCGAGAAATCTATTTAGCACGTAAAATTTCGTAATTTTACCGAGACGGTCGGTCGGCGCGTTTTCGAGGCATCGCTTACCGGTCTTGTAAGTCGGTTTGATGCGACAAAAGGCCACCGGATAGCATGTGCTCTATGTGTACCATAAGTGGTATGAGTAAATGATGAAATGGACAGTGAGATAGTGCAGAATATCGAATCGGTAAAGGACGTATTAGGCGTTTAGAGATTTGGCTTTTAAGTCGCTAGAGCCAAAATTAGCAAATAGTGATTCATCTCCCTCATTTAGCCAACCAAAACGTGGGAGAAGCCATTTTGAGGTGATGCAGTAGCTCCATTTTAAGGAAGCTTTAGAGAGAGGCTTCTCTCTAGATTTACTTGAGATCTAGCGGGTTGGCGGTCTTGACCTGAAGGGAAAGCGTTCTACGCGGAGCAGACTACGCGTGGACCCCGGGCTTGAGAGTTTTTGACAACTCCAAGAGGTAGGATTTTCTCCCTACTTGAGGTTTTATTCCATTTTAAGGGTTTTCGATGTTTCGGTTAGTTTGAGGCGTGAGGGACGTTTGATCAGATCCCAAAACATGGGACCCGAATTTGTGTGTTTGGGTTTTTTTTGGATAGCGAGTGACGCGAAAAATCGGTCAAAACATTTGGGTGTGTGTTGGCACAAATCATGTATTTATATTAAAAGACGGGAATGGGCCGCTTGATCGGAGCCCTAAACATGGGACGAAGTGTTAGAATTTTTGGAGGAAGAATGGAGCGGCCAGTAGGCGCTCCACCATTTGTTAGGGGCTGTTTGGGAGTGGGTTGGTCTAACTTGTGTATTAAATAGTTGTATGGTATGCATTAGTAGGAATAGTAGTGGATTTTGGGTTCAGCGAGGTGAGCCATTGTTTTAATGATTTTTCGGGAATAGTAAACGAGGGTTTCACTATTCCCGGAATAATGTTTTGAAAATATATTTTCATGAAAATATGTGTTTGGTCGAGTGATTTAAATTAAATTACTCGTGTATGATCATTAGCCCAAGTGAGCTAATCTTGATGCTTGAAATTGATTAATTACATGACATGATTGTGTGATTGGATATTATGCGAATATATTCATGTTGATATGTTTGCATGTGATTAGGCGTATTGGGCGGCATACATGCGTTCCATATGCCTTGAAACATCTAGGAATATAGGGTTAGTGCATGAGATGAGTCTAGAAAATGGTTCGGAGGAGTAGTCTAAAATGTTAATTATCGGAGGTAGTCAAACGAAATAATATATCAATCGTCGGAGCGGCCAGGTTGATATATATTCATCGGAGGAGTAGTCCACAAACTAAATAATATAGCTCAGCGGAGTCGGAGCGGCCCGGTTGATATATATTCATCGGAGGGTAGTCCACAGAGCAAATAATATATATATATAATCATTTGGATGACTTGATTGATATATATTCATCGGAGAGGTTGCTTGCTAATAAAGCAAATATTCATACGAGGCTTAGGCGAGTGTGAAGTCGATGAGACTCGGGATGCGATTGGTCTGGGCATTCAAGTAGGATCATGCATTGCTTGAATGTGTGTTTAAATTAGACGTGCGGCTGACTTAGGTGGTGAGTGTGAAACAGGGCGGTCTCCCTCTTGAGCTTTTATTTCTTAGGTCGTGGGATGACCCCACTTCCTTTATAAGGTACGAGGGGCGTGCGCGGAGGCATTGCGATCATAGAGGTGGTCTTAGAAGCCGGGTTGTGGCTTTGATGATTTGAAACATGTATTAGAGATTATAATTTTGATATATGTGTTGTATAAAGTGAATTATTAACTATTTTGGAAATTAGTAGGATATAGTTGTTGTAGTATGAGAATTATTGTTTATGGGCCCCAGTGGCCAGTTTACTCATATTGTGAGATATATTGAATTTGCATTTGGGACGGGTATATGCAGGTATTGTATTTAGGTAGAGCTCCGTACAAAGGAGACTCTGCCCGATTTTCGTGAAAATGTCGGGTCACCCAGAGCGTCCATGTGTCCTAACGAGGTTGGTGGTCGAGCGGATCCCGAGGTTTGGGGCGTCACTGCAGTCATGTTTTAAAATGGTATTTGTATTAAAACTTCATTCTTACTAGTAAAAAACATAAGTCATCAAATTGTATTAGGAACTCCTTTCCTAACACAACTATATCCTTTTCAAATAGATAATAAAGGATTAAAAACCAAACATAATGGTCAAGAAATTCTTTTGGAATTTATAAGAGGAATAGAAGTTAAAGAAATAAATGAAGCCACAGATTTTATTTCTTTAATTCACTAAAACAAAACATGTAAAATTTCTTCAAAAGAAATCCAATATACAAAGAGCGAAAATTTACAATCAAAAACAATTCAAGAAAAGAATAAAAATATTCAAAAACAAATAGAGCAAAATCTTTTGTTCTTCTATACCAAATGCATTTTGGAATAAAGAAAACAACATATGGTTTCATTACCGCCTTAGAAAAGATTTTTTCTGTATTCCCTCTGAAGCAAGACCTATTCAAATGAGTCCAGAACTCCTTGAATATTGCAAAAAAGAGATTAATGATCTGTAAACAAAAACTCATAAGACCTGAGTCATTCGCCATGGGTTAACTGCGACTTTTATGTCAAGCTTGAGAACTTGAAAGAACTCAAAGAGTTGTGATCAATTATAAACCATTGAATAAAGTCCTACAATGGATTAGGTATCCTATACCTAATAAAAGGATTCAATTCAAAAGGATTTATAATACAGCAATATTTTCAAAATTCGATATGAAATACAGGTTACGGAAAATTCAAATAAAACAGGAGAAGATAGGTACAAAACTGCATTCACAGTTCCATTTGGACATTATGAATGGAATGTAATGCCGTTTGGCCTCAAAAATGCTCCTTCAGAATTTCAAAATATGATGAATGAAATATTTAATGAATACACTAGATTTTCTATTGTATACATTGATGATGTTCTTATATTTTCAAACTCTTTGGAAGAGCATTTCAAACATTTAACAATTTTTCAAAAAATTGTAAGAGATAATGGTTTAGTTATTTATGCAACAAAAATAAAATTATTTCAGACAAATATTAGGTTTTTAGGGTTTGACATTCATCAAGGTCAAATAAAACCTATCTGAAAGGGCAATAGACTTTGCCCCAACAGGCTGCTGATGAAATCAAAAGATAAAACACGTTACAAGGTTCTTAGGTAGCCTTAATTGTAGAGTGAGTTCTACCCAAACCTTAAGTTTTGAGTGGCCTTTATTTCAAAGGTTAAAGAAAATCCTTTACCTGTTCCCGAGGAACATACGAGGTAGTCAAAAATGATTAAAACTTCGGGTGGAACTTCACTTGTAGGTATCCCTTCACTTGAAGCCTTTCCTATTATAGAGACAGATGCCTCGAATATAGGATATGGTGGAATCTTAAAACAAGATTTTCAAAACAAAATTTCAATTGTCAGATTTCACTCTGGTGTTTGGAGTGGTCCTCAATTGAATTACTCAACGGTCAAAAAAGAGATTTTAGCCATTGTTTTATGCATTCAAAAATTTCAAAGTGATGTTTTCAATAAAAAATTTCTTTTAAGAGTTGATTGCAAAAGTGCAAAGGAAATTTTACAAAAAGATGTTCAAAATCTAGTTTCAAAACATATTTTTGCCAGATGGCAAGCCATTTTATCTGTTTTTGATTTTGAAATAGAATTTATCAAAGGATCTTCAAATGTTTTACCTGATTTCCTTTCACGGGAATTTTACGGGGAAAATAGGCGAGGATCTATCAAACCTACTTCGAAAGCCTCCTATGCAATGCAAATACCTCAAACTTCAAATCGTTTCGAAGTTTGGGGAAATCCTCAATCCTTAACTTTCAAACTCCAACCCCGAGAATTTGCATACCAAGCGAAAGAACAAAAATTGTTACTCTGAGTTTTAGAGCACGATCATCATCGGTTCACGGAAGATTGAGATCAAAAAGATTTTTCAAAATGAAAAGTATTTCATTTCCAATGAAATACTCAAAACCCGTAAATTCTACGAATTTATACTCGTAGATACGGAGTCTGTACAAATTTCTCATGTCATGAACCCTGAGGGTAATGACATTGCCTATTCAAAATGCAAAATCTTGAAAGTCATTAATGAAAATTTGAATTGGCTGTTTTTACTCATAAGAGATTTTGAACATTTTGATCCTCGAACCTTGATTTTATGACTAACAATGCTTGGTATCATGTTTTTTACGTATCGAGGGCCAAAAACTCATTCTGGTTCTTTAGCGGAATGAAAATGTTCTAAAATATTTCAAAGCGGTTTCGGGAATGGTGGCTTCTTTTGGGAGCTAATCCGAGCATTTTTGTCTGAAATCATCGAGTTTTCCCAGATATTTCAAAACAAAGCTGTGAAGCTTTTTCCTCACGGAAATAGCTATTCACTTTCTTTTGTTCTCAGTGGGATCCGCGGATTCTTTGTTGGGATTTGTGTTCCCACCAATCTCACCCAAGCCCATTCCCTAAGTATTTGGCTAGGGAATTCAAAATCAAATGGTGGGCCGCCTTAGAAATTGAAGCCCCGAGCTTTTGATCTTTGTCGAAAAATGGTGAAGCCCAAGCGAGTTGAAAAAGCCTTCAACCTCAAAGTCCAAGGTACCTATTTGGTCCCAACCTTTGCCAGGCCCATTACCTTGTCCATTAACAAAAGACTCTTTTCCTTCACAAACAGCGTACAGGGCCTATCTCAAACAAATCCAAGCGGAAGCAGCAGAAACACTTTCCAAACTCGCTGATTCAGACTCAGATGAGGATGACACAGCAAGCAGCACAGCCTTCCTGCAGCAAAATGAAGACATGTGCTACGGCCTCCCATATACTCCCCTTGAGTAAGAAGGAGGATATCAATATCTTCAAAAGCCTTTGTTCCAGAGAACTCACAGGCTCAAATCCACCAAGAGATCAAATCTTCTTCCTTTCTAGCAGAAGATTTAGAAGAAAAAGAATGGAAGCTGCTTGGATGCGCAGGCGGGTAAACTACGAGACCTTAGAAAACCCTACGAAGAGGTAGATGTTGAAGACAGTAGTGACGTAGATGTATTTTGTCCTCCACTCAAATTTCAAAAAGCGAATCCACTTGCATAAAGCCAAACGGTTAGCTCTTGAGTGACTCTTCGAGAAAGCATGACCCTTCAAAAAGTTGGTGACCCTTCAAAAGTCTTGTGATCCACTGTGTGGACGTCAAAATTTTATTTCAAGTCCAAAAAATTTCCTATATAAGGAGGGGTTGTCTCCTTTGTTAGGCAGGATAAGTTTTAGAGTAGGAAAAGAGTTAGAGAGAGAAGCTCTGAGAGCCTTGTATCCGACTCATGCTGTTACCAGCTTTCCAGTTCAAAAAGCTTTCAACAAAGTTTGTAAGTTTTCAAAGTTAAATAAATTTCAGTTCAAATTTCAATACTGTTCTTTATTTTGATTCAAAATTGCATACTGTTTGCATGTTTATTCAAATATCTTAAACTTCAAATAGTATATCAGGCTGGAAACTTCAAACCTCCTGAACCCACTACAGTGGTGTTTCAACAGGAAACCCGTCGTTACAACGCCGCCGTACTTTTGAAGATTTCAAATTTACTGTTACTCTGCTCAAATTTTTAATATTTACTGTTCAAATTTATATATGTTCAAATTGTTGTCAAAGGTCCTGTATAGAGATTGGTATCAGAGCCAAGTTCTTGCAAATTTTTGATTAAATTTATATTTGTATTCTTTCAAAGTAATTATGATTCCTACAGTTAGCGTTGGTCGGCCAGTGTCAGGTTGGTCGGCCATAAATCCCGGTGAGGTCGTTGAGATCCCAGGAGTGTAGAATCAATTCTTGTAGAAAGGGTAGAAGTAATCGAATTTTATCAAAAAATTTGTAGGTACTAGTTCAAATACTAGTTCATCCCGGGATAGATGAACAACTTAGACAAATACGAGAATACTTGACAATTTGAAAACAGCGTCGTTTCTATAGAAGATTGGGAACAGTACATCAAAAATTGGGAAATGCCAAAACAAAACATAAAAGAACTATACAAAATAGGAACTTTTGAATTCAAAAAAGACTATAGGATCAAAATCTCTGAAAATACACATTCAATAGGTTCTGAGACAGAAACTATTGAACTTCTAGATCTTAAGGATCTAGAACAAATTCAAAAAGAAAAATTCAAAATTCTTCATATAGGAGCTATCCGAATTGCTTGACCAAACCCTTAACTAGGTTGGGGTTAGACAAACCTATATGTATATGTCTGCACATTGATGCAAGACATAACAAATTCAGGATTCCCTTTTAGGGTTAATGGAAACAAACATCCTTTGGACCGATTGTATTTCTGTTAGCCAAACTTAGAGTTGGGTTGTATGAATGATAAGAGTATTCATAAAGCCTTGACTCTAAGCATTGAAACTCAAAATTATGACATGGATCCCCAGATCGAGGAACATACTTATAATTATCACAGTATCTTATAAAGTAATGACTTAGGTAGTCAACCAAAATTGCCTTTTGTCATCACGAAAGGTCCAAACTTTAATTTGGCAAGCAAATGAAAAATTCCACTTGATCATAATTCCAAAACCCTATTCCATAGAATGTTTAACTTTTAATCCTACAGATAGATTTCAAACAACTCTTAGCTCCAAAACCAATTGAACAACCAAAACTTTTATCAATCATAGAAGATGGTCAAGGAAATGTTCAAATTAATTTTGAGCCAAGAAAAGAAAATTTAACAAGATCATATTCTGCAAGGTCTTCTAATTCTTATTTAGATATTAGAACTCCTTCTAGAAGATCAAATGTTGATCGAAATTTAAATACAGAAAGTAGATTATTAAATTACACTATTCAGATTTAAAATACCTGGCTGAACAAAACATTCAAAATTCTCCAGATAAGTCTCCAACATTTTCTCAAATGATGTCACCCAATGATGAGCCATCTCAGCTCAACATGATGACAGCAGAGAATGTGTTTGAAATAGATAAAGAATATTTAAGAAATGAAGCAAAATCTAAAGAACATAAAGAAAAAGGTAAATGGTTTTTCTCTAAATTATCAGGAGAAATAATAGAAAAATTTAGAAAACAATGGTATCAAACTATGGAAACAATGGAAATGAATATTCCAATGTTCACATATTTTGATATTTACGCTTCAAATAACAATATAAAATATCCATTTTCACAAATCAATATGTTCCAAAAGGAATGGAAGTCAAATACTATTTCTGAAAAGAAAATAGTATCAACCCATCCCCCTTTGGAAGAAATAAAAATAAAAGCACAAGGTGTAGAAATAATAGCCTCACCTTTCAAACAAATTGATTCAAAAGAAGATGAAAATAGAATGACAAAATTAAAAGATATAAAAAGTATTCACCAACAAAATAATTTTACAAATCAAATACTAGGAACACTTTCAACACAACTAAATAGAATTGAAAGTAAACAATTTACAAAAAATTACAAACCTGAAAAGGAAGAAAAAGAGGAAAAACAAGAAAATCTTATTTTTAAACCAATAAAGCCCGTCAAATTAGGAGGTAACAAAAATAATGATGAACTAATAAGACTTTTAACTCAAAAATTGGCAGGAATAGAGATAAAAGATCCCTCTTGTTCAAAAAATCAAGTAAATTTCTTAAGTGGAACAGAGACAAGTTCAATTGCTTCTGAACAACTTATTGAAAATTTACAAGCTTCTGAACAAGATAATGATCAAATAAACAAGTTAAAAACCTGGCATCAAAGATCAAAAAACTTTTATCAAAGACCTACTCCTCCAGATTTGCAATTTGAGGAGAAACAACCAAAACAAAATAGTTATAATAGTAATGACATCTATTCTTGGAATATAGATGGTCTTTCTGAACATGAAATCTTCAATGTGATTTGTCAAATGCAAATGGCAGCAACTGCTTATTTGCAAACAGATGATGATTGGAACGCTGTCCAATTAGTTATAGCAGGTTTCAATGGAACATTAAAACTTTGGTGGGAAAACTACCTAACTGAAAAAGAAAGATTTCATATTCTAAAAAGTACAAATGAGGAAGGAGAGCAAAATTCAAATATAAGATTAGCTTATGCAATAACAAAACACTTCATAGGTGATCCAACCATTTATGGAGAAAGAACTTCAGATATTTTACAAAATTTAAGATGTAGAACACTAAGTGACCTTAAATGGTATTATGATGTGTTCTTAGCAACCCTGATGGTAAGAGCTGATGCTAGAGCTTCTTATCGAAGGAAAGATTCCTTTATATCTTCCTAAGGCTTTCTAAACGAAAGAGTTCAAGAAACCCTTAGGAGAAAATTTGGAGAACAATCCAATTTGACTCCCTTACTTATGGAGATCTCATAAGTGTAGTCAAAAAAGAAGGTCTTAGACTGTGCTCTCAGCTAAAACTCCAATATCAAGTTAAAAAAGACCTAAAAGCTTCTAAAAAAGATTTAGGTTCTTTTTGTGCTCAATATGGCATTTCAATGCCAATTCCACCTAGTCAAATCTCCAAAAAATCAAAACCTTATAGGGAATTACCTTATAAAAAATTCAAAAGATTTAAAGATAAAAAATTTAAATCAAAGAAACCCCCTGAAATTAAACAAAATAAAAAACATCATAAGAAGGAAGTTAGATGTTTCAAATGTGGTCAAAAGGGTCATATAGCCCCTAATTGCAAAAACAAAGTAAATGTTTTATCAGATAATGAAGAAGAATATTATTCTGAGAATAATACTTCATCCTCTGAAACTGATAAATCTCAAACTAATTCCGAAAATGAAAAAGAAATAGAAAAAATAGAAAATTGTCTTTGTCAAATAAATATGTTAACAGCTGATCAAGAACTACTTCTTGAAATGATTGATCAGATAGAAGATAAAGAAACCAAGGCAAAATATATAAGAAAAGTTTTAGAACAAAATTCAAAACCAAAGCCTAAGGTAAATTTATCAACTTCATCAGTTGAAAGACATATTTCAATATTATAAAAAACAAGAACCTGCAACATTGCAAGATTTGCAAGAAGAAGTAAAACAAATAAAAATTCAAATAAATGAATTAAAAAATAGTACACAAAACTTAGGAGAAAGAATAACCAATTTAGAAATCCAAAAAGAAGAATTAACAAAAGAAACAAATGAAGAATTTGAAACCTTTGTACATAGTATGACTATTGTACAAAAACAAAGATGATATACAAAGATAACTTTAAAAATTAATCCTAATTACAAAGCAGTTTTGATAGCCTTGATTGAAGTTAAGTGACCAAATTGCATACAGGAAGGATTAATTCTCATATATTTTGTAAAACTTCACAAAAGACATTATCAACTGACTAGTAATGATCCTGAAGGTTCAATATAAAATACCACAAAGGTCATATTTGCAAAAATGGTATTTGTATTAAACTTCATTCTTATAGTCAAAAACATAAGTCATCAAATTGTATTAGGAACTCTTATAACACAACTATATACCTTTCAAAATAGATAATAAAGAGTTAAAAACCAAACATAATGGTGTGAATTCTTTTTGAATTTATAAAGAAAGAATAGAAATTAAAGAAACTAAATCAAGTACAAGATTTTATTTCTTTAAGTTCCTTCAAAAGCAAAAACATGTAAATTTCTTCAAGAAATCAATATAAAAGAACTGAAGAAAATCTACATTCAGAGAAAATTCAAGAAAGAATAAAAAATATTAACGAAATACAAGGCAAAATCTTTGTTCTTCTATGCAAATGCATTTTTGGAGATAGAAAGGAAACAACATAGTTTTCATTACCATATGAAAAGATTTTCACGAAAAACAAATTCCTACAAAAGCAAGACCACTATTCAAAATGAGTCCGAATAAGCAGATATTGCCAAAGAGATTAATGATCTCTTGGCAAAAAACTCATAAGGGTGATCATTTCACCATGGGTTGTGCGGCTTTTTATGTCCCATGGCTTGAGAACTTGAAAAGAGAACTCAAGGTTACAGATCAATTATAAACCATTGAATAAAGTCCTACAGCTAGTTAGGTATCCACTATACCTAATAAAGATTTAATTCAAAGGGATTTTATAATGCAACAATATTTTCAAAATTAGATAACAAATAAGTTTGGCAAATTCAAATAAAACCAGAAGATGAGTACAAAACTGCATTCACAGTTCCATTTGGACATTATGAATGGAATGTAATGCCGTTTAGCTACTCAAAAAAATGCTCCCTTGAGGAAATTTTTAAAATATGATGAATGAAATATTTAATGAATACACTAGATTTTCTATTCTTATTTGGTGATGATGTTCTTATATTTTCAAACTCTTTGGAAGAGCATTTCAAACATTTAAAAATTTTAAAAAATTGTAGAGATAATAGTTTGAATTATTTATGCAACAAAAATAAAATTGGCTTTGAGACAAATATTAGGGTTTAGGGTTTGACATTCATAAGGTCAAATAAAACCTATACAAAAGGCAATAGACTTTGCTTTATAAATTTCTGATGAAATCAAAAGATAAAACACGATTTAAAGGTTTCATAGGTAGCCTTAATTATGTAGCTGAGTTCTGCACTGAGCAGGATTTTAATTAAGCCTTTATTTTAAAGGTTAAAGAAAAGAAATCCTTTATACAAATCACGAGGAACATACCCGGAGTAAAGTCAAATCAGTTAAAATAGGGTAAAGGAACTTCAACACTTAGTATCCACTTCACCGAAGCCTTCCTAATATAAGGCAGATACTCGAATAGGATGGTGGAGATCTGCAAAACAAGATTTTCAAAACAAAATTTCAATTGGCAAGTTTCACTCTACAGTGTTTGAGTAGTTCTCAGTTATGAATTACTCAACGGTGAAAAGATTTTAGCCATTGTTTTATGCATTCAAAAATTTCAAAGTATTTTCAATAAAGAATTTCTTTTAAGAGTTGATTTGC
This sequence comes from Tetrastigma voinierianum, assembly GCA_016808115.1. NCBI lineage: Eukaryota > Viridiplantae > Streptophyta > Magnoliopsida > Vitales > Vitaceae > Tetrastigma > Tetrastigma voinierianum. The sequence continues at coordinate 791,610 of JAEQBH010002284.1, read as the reverse complement.
AAAAGTGCAAAATTTTACAAAAGATGTTTCAAAATCTAGTTTCAAAAACATATTTTTGCGGATAGCGAAAACCATTTTATAAATTTTTGATTTTTGAAATAGAATTTATCAAGATCTTCAAATATTTTTTTGTGATTCAACTCATAGGAATTTTGAGGGAAATGAGGCGAAAGTCTATCAGAGCCTACTTCAAAAGCCTCTTGTACGTAGAAAAGGCCTCAAGCTTCCAAATAAGTTTGAGTTTTTAGAAATCCCTCAATCCTTCTTTTTCAAACTCTGACCCCAAGAAATTTTCTGAAACAAAAGAATAAAATTGTTTTCTGAGTTTTAGAACACGATCATCTATCCAGTTTAAGAAATTGAGATCAAAAGATTTTTCAAATGAAAGTATTTATTTCCAATGAAAATATAAAACAAATAAATTCTCACGGTATACTCTGTGAAATCTTGAGTCTGCACAAATTTCTCATGTCATGAACACTGAGGTAATGATATTTTACCTATTCAAATAAAATCTTGAAAATCATTAATAGAAAAGAATTTGAGTCAAAACATTTTACTCATGAGATTTTACTACGAACATTTTGATCCTCGAACGCTGATTTTATGATCTGAAAATGCTTGAGTATCATGTTTTAATGCTATCGGGCCAAAAACTCTCATTCTGGTTCTTTAATGGAATGAAAATGTTCAAAAATATTTCAAAGCGGTTTCGAGGAATGAGTGAAAACTTCTTTTTAGAACTAATCCAAACATTTTTTGTCACAAAATAATCAAGATTTAGAATATTCAAAACAGGCTGTCGGCTTTCCCTCACGGAAATAGCTATTCCTTTTCTTTTGTTCTCAATTAAGGATCCCTTAGTTCTTTAGGCTGGGATTGTGTTCATAATCTCACTTTAAGCTGTTCACAAGTATTTAATTTGAGAATTCAAAATCAAATGGTGGGCACGCTTGAGATTTACGGCCGGCGATCTTTGTCGAAAAATGGTGGCTTAAAAAGCCCCGAGTTGGAAAAGCCTTCAACCTGAAGTCCAGTACCTGTGAGTCCCAGCCCTTTGCCGGAGCCCATTACCTATCCCATTAACAAAGACTCTTTTCCTTCACAAAAGCGTGCGAGGGCCTATCTTAAGAAGTATTCAAAGCCCAGTGAAACACTTTCCAAACTGTGATTGTTTGAGATCGAGGATCAGTGGCAGCGGCCTGTATGCGTAGAATGAAGACATGTGCTACGGCCTCCCATATCTCCTTAGTGAAGGAGATATCAATATCTTCAAAAGCCTTTGTTTCGAGGAGAACTCAGGCTCAAATCACCAGAGAGGTCAAATCTTCTTCCTTTCATGAAGATTTGAAGAATGGAAACCTTTGGATGCACCAATATTTACAGTGCTTAGGGCATAGAAAACCCCTACGAAGAGGTAGATGTTGAAGACAGTAGTGACGTGATGTGACTGCCTGTCCTCCACTTTCAAATTTCAAAAAGCAAAGATCCACTTGCAAAAACCAGCGATTAGGTAACTTAATTATTTCTTGAGAGAAAAACAGACCGCTTCAAAGTTGGTGACCCTTCAAAGTCTTGTGATCCTTGTGTGGACTTCAAAATTTTATTTCAAAGTCAAAAAATTTCCTATATAAGGAGAAGTTTGTCTCCTTTGTTAGAAATGAGGATAAGTTTTAAGTAGAAAAGGGAGTTAGAGGAAGGCTGCGAGGAATGTGTATCCAATGACTACGTCATTGTTAAAGCTTTCCCGATTCAAAAGCTTTCAACCAAAAGTTTGTAAGTTTTCAAAGTTAAATAAATTTCGGTTCAAATTTCAATCATTCTTCTTTGATTAAAATTATATCGCATTTGCATGTTTATTCAAATATCTTAAACTTCAAATAGTATATCAGGCTGGAAACTTCTGACCTCCTGAACCCACTCTGATGGTGTTTCCAGCAGGAAACCGATCGTTACAACGCCGCCCGTACTTTGAAGATTTCAATTCTTGTTACTCTTTGCTCAAATTTTAATATTCTTGTTCAAATTTATATCATTCAAATTGTCAAAGATCTATATATATATATATATATATATATATATATATATATATATATATATATATATATATATATAGATATCTATATACATCTATATATTATATAGATATTTATCTATAGATATCTATATAGATATCCCATATATGATAAAATGAATATATATAGTTTAACATCTATAAATATGAATATCATATATAAAACTATATATATAGATATATTTATATAGATATCTATATACATCTATATATATATATATACATTTATATATATAGATATATAGATATCTATATATATAGATGTATATAGATATCTATATATATAGATTTAGAGATCTATATACATCTATATATAGATATCTTTATATCTATTTTTCATATATATATATATATAGATATCTGAATATATAGATTTAGATATCTACTATATAGATATCTATATATTTTATTGTAAGGCAGAAGAAATTCAATTTACAGGTAAGGGGCAAAATCGTAATTTTGATTACGAAAGTGTAATTACGGTTAAAAATTCGTAATTAATTCTCTAGATCTCGGATGACGAAACGGATTGTACCGTTGGAATCGTCTTGCGAAATCTAGTTAGCACGTAAACTTTCGCAATTTGTTGAGGCAGTGGTGACACGTTTTGAGAGGCATCGCATTTCGGATCTTGAAGTAAATCGGACCACCGATCATTGAAAGCCACATATAACATGTGTACTCATGTACCATAAATGAGTATGAGTAGAAATGATAAAATGGATGGCCGAGATAGTGCAGAATATCAAATCTGAGAAAGGAGGACAAAATGAATTGATTTGAGAGTTGATTTAAGGTGCAAGGGAGTGAAATAGCAAATAGTTCTCCTTCTCCCTCAAAAGCCAAACCAAAAAAACGTGAAGAACCAGAATTCTTCCAGCAGCCACCATTTTTGAGAGAAATGCTTTAGAAAACTTCTCTCTAAAAATACACGCGGTAGAATCCGATAGTCGTGAACAAGAAGAGAAGAATTTGTTCCTGCAGCGGCCAGAGGACAACGTGACCCGGTTGCGAGTTTGATAGACTCTGAGGTGGGATTTTCTCCCTTACTTGGGTTTTGTTCCCATTTTCAGGTTTTCCATGTTTTGGTTGGTTTGCAGTGATGAGGCAACTTGATGGAATCCCCAAAACTTGGGGCCAATTAATTGTGAACTGTTGAGATTTTTGTTAAGTAGTATTTGTCCAGAATGCTGAGGCTTGCATGTTGAGGTGTGCAATAAGGTGCATGTTGGAGTGAAAATGCAGGAATAGGCCGCCCGTTAGTCCCGAAACATGGGAGTTAAAATTGTATTTGGAACTTTGAATGTTGATACTTGAAGCTGTTGTGGTGTGTGTTAGAATTTGTGCAATAAATTTTTGTGATGGGAGACCGGAAATGGGAATGGAAATCGGTTCTGAGAAGACATGGCGTAGGAAGATGAGCAGTGGGATTCCACTTGCTCTGTTTAGGTATAAAAGCAGTCCGGGTTTGTGATAAATGGGCTGAAATTGTCCGTAATGTTTGGTATGAAGTGTATGAAATGAGTGACTTGATTTGGTGTGGTGTAGAAATCAATAGGTTAATGCTTAATGAGGATTAACGCAGAGTCCTAATTATATGGAATATAATTGTGTATGTATATAAATAATGGGAATAAAGATTGTGATTTGCTCAATTATATGGAATATAATAGTGTGATAATAAACCGTGGAGATGAAATTATGAATTTCTCAATTGAGCTCACGTAGGTGATGCTTGATGTGTTGGAATTACATCGTACTCCAGTATAGTTGATTCGCATCTTCATATTGACATATTGTGTAAATGATTTTGAAAATAGCATAATGCATTTTCATATGCCTTTGGGTAGCCTAAGAATTAGGTGTGAGTGGATGACAAAGTATTTTGTAAACGGATATATGTTTGCGAAAGGAGAATTTCACGAGGATGATATTAGGAGGTGGGTTGGGAGATGGGCAGCGGATCATTTCGGATGAGGACCATGTTTGTTTCGAGCTCACCAATTCACCTCGGAGGAGTAGTCTCATACTTTTACCGAATACTTGGTAGTATATTTTTCAGAGCAAAAGTTTGTTTTTGAAAGTGATTATTTTTCTCATACATGGCTTAGGGAAGTGTGAGTGGTCGGTGAGGACTCGTGACATGGGGATGACATGTAGAACTTGTTCAAGTAGGATCATGTATTTGCTTGGTGTGTGTTGTTTGCCTGGAGCATTGCCTTTGCCCTTGGGTGGTGAGTGGCCCACTTGGGATTCTCCTCTTTGAGACTTTAGCTCACCCCGTCGTGGGACCCCCTTTATATTTAATTACACGGAGGCGCTCGAGAAGACAATCCATTTTCTGCAAAAGTAGGTTTGTGAAAACGTGTTTTGGACATACATGTATTAGTCTTGTAGATGTGTGCTGTATAAAAATTAACAAATCAATTATGGAATTATTGGGAGACAGATTGGAGGATCGATTGATGTTTTTTTATAGTATTGTGGTTTATTAATGGCCCAAGAGGCATTTTTATATGTGAGATTATATTGCATTTATTGTTTATTTAGGATGTTGATAAATGTGATTATTTCTGAGGTTGTATTTGGGTAGAGCTCCCATTCAGAGGCTCTGCCCGTTTTCCATGGCGTGAGTAACTTGACCTCCACTTTCCTTCATGATTAATGAGTGATCATGGACCCCGAGTTTTAGGCGTCTGTCTATATATATATAAATGTATATATATATATAATAATAGCATATAGATAAATATATAGACCTCATATGAAATATATCTATATATATAGTTTGTAACATGAACATCATATAGTTTTATAACAGATATCTGTATAATCTATCTATGTATATAGATAATATATAACATAAATTAAATAAATCTCTTATATATATTTATCTGTATAGATGTATATTTATATGAATAATATATATGATTTGGCCCATATAGATATATACATCTATATATATTAAGATAATATATAGATTTTATATCTATATATATAGATATATTTATATAGATATATATATATATATATATATATAGATATCTATATATAGATATCTTTATAAATAGATATAAGATATCTATATATAGATGTATATAGATCTCTAAATCTATATATATAGATATCTATATACATATATATATGATATCTATATAATATATATAAATGTATATATATAGATGTATATAGATATCTATATAAATACTAATCTATATATATAGTTTATATATAGATATCTATAAATATATCTATATATATAGATAAATAAATCTATATTTATCTATATATATGAGTATAAACTATATAGACTATCTATATACATCTATATATTTATATAAATATCTATATACATAGATATATTTATATAGATATCTATATATATATAAGATTTATTTATCTTATATATAAATTTATTTATCTATACATATATATATATATAGATATCTATATAAATATATCAATATAGATATATATAGATCTCTATATATATCTATATACATCTATATATAGATATATTTATATACATTTAGATATATAGATACCTATATATATAGATTTATTTATCTATATATTTATATACATCTATATATATAGATATAGATATATCTATATATATAGATGTATATAGATATAGATATATCTATATATATATAGATTTATATATCTATATATATATATATATATATATATATATATATATATATATATAGATATTGTGACGCCTCGAGAAACTTTGTAAGACAGAAATTTCAATTTACGGAATAAAGAATAAATCGTAATTTTGATTATAAAAAATTTTAATTACGGTTAAAAATTACGTAATTAATTCCCAGATCTGGATGACAAAGCGGATTGCACGTTGGAATCGTCTCATGAAGAAATCTAATTGCTTGTACGTAAAATTTCGCGATTTCTTTGAGGCGTTGGATTCGACACGTTTTTCGAGGCATCGCGGTTCGGGTGCCGTAAAACGATTTTCGATGCGACGAAAGTCACACAGAACAAGTACTCATGTACCATAAGTGGTATGAGTAGATAAATGATGAAAATGAATGGCCGAGATAGAAGTAGATATCGTGGAGAAAGTGAATTAATTAAGTAAATGGATTAAATGATAATAAAACAAAATTGCCATGATGACTTGTCTTCTCTGACACAAAAGCAAAGGCCGTCGTGAAATGAAGGAGGAGAAGATGCAGTGGCTGGCAGCAAACGAAAATGGGGGTTTTAGAGTGAGAAGGTCCTCCTTATATAAGATCCTAGACGTCGGGCCGTTGGTTTCAGCGGGTAAGAAGGGAAAAGCGTTCTCTGCGGGCGAGCTACGTGTGGACCCAGTTGCAGTTTTGACAAACTCCAAGATGTAGGATTTTCTCCCTACTTGAGTTTTACTCCCATTTAAGTGTTTTACTAATGTTTCGGTTGAATGAGGCCGTTAGGGTAGTTGGATCGGAGTCCGAAACATGGGACCGGGTGTGGAAATATTTTCTTCTGCTTTGCCATGATGCCGGTAGTAACGATGGGTAGGGAGCTATTGGATAAATTGAGTGTTGATTTGTGTGGATTAAATGGTATTTTAGTATATATAAGGCCCGAAGTAAGCCGTGATCCGGAGGTTCACTAAATGAGCAAGTGTTTGTGATTCTGCAGAATAATGGCGAGGGGTTTCACTATTCGAATAGTGTTCTCAAAATATAGTTTTTGTGAAAATACGTGTTGGTCGAGTGATTTAAATTAAATTACTCGTGTATGATCATTAGCCCAAGTGAGCTAATTTTGATGTGTGAATTAATTTATTTACATGAAATTATTGTGTGAATTGGTTGTTTTGTAAATATATGCATGCTTATATATTTACATGTGGATTACACTGAATTGGAATTGGCATACATGCATTCCATATGCACTGGAACATCCTAGGATTATAGGAGTTAGTGCATGAGATGAGTCTAGAGGAAAATGGTTCGGAGGAATTGTCTAAAGTGTTAAATTATCGGGTAGTCAGTAAATAATATATCAACGTCGGACGGCCGATTAATCATTTATTCATGGAGGAGTAGTCCTGGAACAAATAATATATATCAATCGTCGGAGCGGCCCAATTGATATATATTCATCGGAGGGTTGCCCACTAATAAATTAATAATTCTCATACGAGGCTTAGGCGAGTGTGAGAGGGAAATCGTTGAAAGACTCGGGATCACAGGTTGGTCATGTAGACATTCAAGTAGGATCATGCATTGCTTGAATGTTTGTTTAAAGTGGAACATTGCATTGCACTTAGGTGGTGGAAGTAATAGCCCACTTAGGAGATTCTCCCTGCAGGCTTTAGCTCACCCCGTGGGATCCCCTTTATTTTACAGTGCAGGGATCGTCTCACGAGGGCCGTCGCTCTAAGGAGCCGAGTTTGGAAAGAAAGCAGGTGACGGCTGATGGTTTTCTATATAGCATTAGAATTCTATTTTGATATGTTGTATAAGAGCCATTTACTAACTCTTAGGCCATGGGACATGGTTGATATGATTGATGGCTATTGTTTTATGGGCCCCGAGAGGCCACATCCACATGTTGTTATCCTTGGGATTATATTGGATTGTTTGGGACGGAGTAAATACGAGGTTTATAAGCATTGTATAAGTAAAAACTCCCAGTACAAGGGACTGCCAGGGTATTCCTAAAGTGGCGTCCAGATAGCCCGACCTCCACTTGCTCTCTCAATCCGTAGGTGTGGTAGTCAACGGACCTGAATCTGGGCGTCCCTGCATGAAGTCCGTTGTGACTATCAGATTAACCCACGGAATACTTGTGAATGTCACAGTTGACAGCATTCTTAATAATATAGCGAGTCTCGCTGTACGAGGAGCTCTACCCAAATACAAAACACTAAAACATGTCCCTGACAGTCGATATAGCAGTCCTATATGATTACTTGGTACTTTGGCTCATAAATAATACTCCTTAACAATGTATATATTTAACTATCAACCGTGGATTCGAGTTGATTTTACTTTATACAAAACATATATTAAAATTAAACAATTCTAATACAGGTAATACATCATAACCCAAAGCCACAATCCGGCTTTCTTCTAAACCTCTGTCTCTAGGACGAGTCGTCCCCTCGCACGTTCTGTAAGACCCGAGAAATTCCAATTTCTGGAAAAAATGGCAAAATCGTAATTTCGATTACGACATTGTAATTTCGGTTAAAAATCCGTAATTTATTCTCTAGATCTCGGATGACAAAACAGATTGCACCGTTGGAATCGTCTCGCATGAAACTCTAACTGCATGTAAATTTCATAAAATTCAGAGACGGTAGGAGTTGTACAGTTTTAGGAGCATCACATTTTCCCAGTGTAGTAAAACGATTTTAGTCAAACAGTCATATAACAAGTACTCATGTGCCATAAGTGGCATGAGTAGAAAATGATAAAAAATGGGCAGTAGGCAGATGTCAAAGCGGAAATGAAGGGACATAATGGGCATTTTGGGATTTGTTTAAGTCACTATAAGACAAAATATGAATACTGACTTGTCTTCTCTAAAAGAAAAGAAGAGAAAAACGTGGGAAAGGGAAAAAGGAGATCCAGTGGCTGATTTTCTTAAGTTCTAGTGAGAGAGAGTCTTCCTTCTCTCTAGAAATACGGACGATCCGACCGTCGGCAGGCTTCGGGACAAGAAGAGAAGCGCTCTACGGAGAGGGCTTCACGTGGAGTACAGTTTAGAGTTTTCTCAAACTCCGAGGTAGGGGTTTCTCCTACTTGGGACACATTCTTCGTTTAAGTACTATGTTAAATGTTTTACGATTGGTTGAGGCCTTAGCGAACGGCCGTTTGATCGGTTCCAAAGCTTGGAACAGAGATGTTGGATTTTAAGGGGCCCATGTGGGCAGTGCATGTGACTGTCACGGGCTAATCTTAGGTTCCTAGTTTGTGCATTGTAGCTTGGAAATGTGTGCTTTGGTGTGTATGAGGCGAGAGCTGGGCGAAATCTGAGGATACAAAGTGAACCGATGATTTAATGTTTGATAGGAGCAGTAAAAGGTTTTCTTGTTCCGAAAGCCGATAATTTCATAAAATAAAACTTGTGAAAATATGGGTTTGGTCAAGTAATTCAAATCGAATTGCTTGTGTTTGATCATTAGCCCAAGTGAGCTAATTTTGATGTTTGAGATGATAATTACATAACATGATTGTGTGATTTAATTTTTTTGAATATATTCATGTATATATTTGCATGTGAATTAGACTGTATTGGAATTGGCATACATGCATTCCATATGCCTTTGGAACATCCTAGGATTATGGGAGTGCATGAGATGAGTCTAGAGAAAATGGATCGGAGGGTTGTCTAAAAAATGTTAAATATCGGAGGGTAGTCCAAATTAAAAATATCAATCGTCGGAGCGGCCCAATTGATATTCATCGGAGGGTAGTCCACAAATAAATAATATATCAATCGTCGGAACGGCCCAATTGAAATATATACATCGGAGGGTTGCCCACAAACTAACAAACTACAATTCTCATACGAGGCTTAGGCGAGTGTGGGGGAAATCGATGAGGACTCGGGGTTACGGAGTTGGTCATGTAGACATTTAAGTAGGATCATGATTTGCTTGGATGTGTGTTGACATTACACTGGAGCATTGGCACTTGGAGTGGAGGAGTAGCCCACTTGGGGCGATTCCACTGCGGCGATAAGCTCACCCCATCGATGGGAATTTATTATTTCGAGGTCACGGGGCCTTGTGGGAGACGAGGCCATCATAGAGGCAGCTTTAGAAGAAAGCAGGGTTGTGGCTTTGATTTGTGATGTGCATATTAGAATTTTAGATTTTAATGTATGTTGTATAAGAGTAAAATTTGAACTCTTAAGAACTATTGGATATAAGTTGGTTCCTTAGTTGGTATGTATTTATGAGTCTTTGTTTATGGGCCCCAGTGGCGTTTTATGTTGGGGTGTTAATTTTGCTTGGGACGGGTTTCATGCGGGTGATGTATTTGGGCGGAAGCTCCTGGCTAGGAGACTACCTTGGGTCCATCTAAAGTGGTCGAGACTTGGGCAACCACTTGTATTCCAGCGGGTTGTGAGTGATCAAGCGGACCCGGAGTTTGGGGCGTCACACCTTCCCTGTGCAAAATAACCCTTGACAGCGGGGGTGAGCTAGTGCTCGATGATGGAATCACCCTAAGTGGGCTACTCTCCACCTAAGTGCAGTGCAATGCTCCAAAATAAACACACATTCAAATGCATGATCCTACTTGAATGTCTAACTTATCATCTCGTACCTGAGTCCTCACCAGCTCCTCACTGCTTTAAGCCTCGTATGAGAATTTTATGTTTTGTTAGGACAGCCCTCCGATGTAGAAGTAGTGGATAGTCTCGCGATGTTACATTCGGTGGACTGCCCTTCGTGTATATCAATTGGGGGTGTCTCCAGACGATTGATATTATGTGTGGACTACCCTCGATGTATATCCAATCGAGTAGTATCCGGCGATTGATATTTATATGTGAATTTACCTCAGATAATTATTATTTTTAGACTACCCCTCAGAAATGCGTGAGACCCAGGAAAATCGATTTCCTAAGGAAGAGATAAAATGATAATTCGGTCAAATCGAATTTTTCTAGATCTCGGATGACGAAACGGACGACACCGTTGGAATCGTCTCGCGAAATCTAGCAACCACGTCGAATTTCGTTGGATTCCGAGGTGGTCGGGATTTCAAGTTTTTCGAGACGTGGGGTGTTGGATGACAAATGGTAGGTTAGGAGATCTTGGCATAGCGTATGAATGTGTGACACTTGCGCCAAAAAGAAATATCTTCGCATTAGGCGCATGGGTGCGCCAATCATGGGTACACTTGTGTCGAGCTTGAGTGGATGATGTAAGGAAATAAAGAAATAAAGAAAAAGGGATGGAAAATTGAGAGCCTTGATTGTCTTGGAAGGAGGAGGGAAGCTTCCTCCTTTATTATCGTTGAATGCTCCCAGGGGAAGAAAACGAAAATGAAAATGAGAGAAAATGAGAAGAGAAATGGAAAAAGAAAGAAAAGCAAGCGGGAAAATGAAATAGAAAAGGAAAAGAGAAAAGCGTGAGGGAGAAAGTCTTTGCGGGAGGCTTGGATCTCCATTTTTAGAGAGAGAAAGTGCGAGCTGCTCACAGATCTCTGTGATCGGACCGTCGGCTCGCCGGTAGCAAGGAGGCAAAGTTGGTCTACACGTCGAGGGCTCGTGCTTGAGTCTGGTTGGGGGTTCCCGACAAACTCAGGGAAGGTAGGGTTTTCTCCTACTTTAGCTACTTTGACAGGGTCATGTAATGGATAGGGGTTGTTAAGGCTGGATGAGCGTAATTCAGTTCCAAAGATTTGGACATTGAGGAAATCCCTGGGAGTGTTTTGGATAGTCCACGGACTGTTTGTGTGATTGTGTGATGTGTGTTGCCATGAGAAAATAACATGCGGTGTGAGAGTATGGCCGGTTCGAGATGGGCTGGATTGTCTTTTGCTTGTGTGAAATTTAACCTTATGTTATTGTCTAGAATTGAATAACTTATGCATGAGATTTAAATTGTTAATATATGCATGAGTGATATATTAGCATGTGTTGTATGTTTGGTGTGCCATTGCATTGCACTTAGGTGGGAAGTAGCAGTAGAAATTCCTGCGGGCTTCTCGCCGTCGTGGGGCTATTTTTAGGTCCGAAGACACGCTTAGGGATGGAAGGCTTCCGGGGCCTTAGAGGCGAAGAAACGGCCAAGATGGCCTTATCTTGTATTTTCTGTTTTTTTTGTAAAAGTCTGGGCAAGAGACACAGTTTTGTATAAATTGTAATTAAATACAATTGTAATAAATAGCTTTTGTATAAAATGTACATTTTTATGAGTAGGATGTGTAGGGCCAAGTGGCCATTTTTGCACATGTACGTGCCTCATGACATGAGACATGTAGATTTCCGCGGGTTGACGGGTAGTCAACGGACACCCCGGGATTGGGGCGTCACAAAATCATTCTCTCAAGAATTACTTCATGCGAGTCCTACCGCCCTAGGGTGTCCCAGTGCATATGGAATGCATGATGTCAATTCCATTATAGTCTATAACACATGCAAATATATAAACATGCATATATTCACATAAAAATTAAATCACACAATCATGTTATGTAATTTCTCATTTCATCACACCAAAATTAACTCACGTGGGCTAATGATCAAACACGAGCAATTCCTGCTTGAATTACTCGAGCCAAACATATTAATTCACAAAAATTATTTTGAGAATAACTGTCTGAGAATAGTGAAACCCTCGGTTTACTATTCCCATAAAATCCTAAATCATCGGTTCACTTAGTGAGCGGGTTTTCTGACCATTCCCGGCCTCTTTCACATCAAAGCATGATTTATTTCACAAATTTATGATTTACCAGCCAAACGGCCCTAAGCTTGATTCTGGCTGCTGTAAACTCTAAAATATTATCAATTGCCGGTCCATGTTTTTGGAATGGAGTCAAGCGGCGTTCAAGGCCTCATACCAGCAAAAACAGTACTTAAATAAAGTGTAAACCCCATAGTAGGGAGAAGCTACCTCACGGAGTTTATTCAAAACTCCCTCCAATCCCGATGTCCGCAGTAGCGTCTCGCGTAGACGGCTTTCATACTTGTCGGACGTAAACGATCGGATCGCGATCTTCTAGAGAGAAGCTTCGCTCTCACTCTCACAAAAAACTTCATTTTATACGCATCTTTTCTCCTTTTTCAATTCACGTTTGCTTTGTTTTTTTAAGGAAGGCTGAGTCTTATTTGTGTTTTGTCTTTTTCTAACTTAAACAATTCAAAAATGACGTTTATGTCCTTCTTTTCCCAATTTTGATATTCGACACTATCTCGGCCGTCCATTTTCATCATTTCTCTACTCATGTCACTTATGGCACATGAGTACATATTATATGTGACTTTCGTCGCATCGAAAATGAATTTAAGCACGTACGATGCCTCAGCAGTGCCAACTCCTCTTTGTCTCGAATTCTCTGAAATTTTACTTGCTAGCTAGATTTGTGAGGCGATTCTGCGGTGAAATCCCGTTTCGTCATCAGAGATCCGAAGAATAAATTTGGATTTTTAGCAGAAATTGATTTTGTAACCAAAATTACGATTTTGCTTTTTCGAAGTGGAATTTCGGGTCTTCACATTCTCCCTCCTTAAAAGAAGGAATTTTGTCCCGAAATTCTGAATGATCACCATCATTCACATGCATATGCAACGCGTGCACTCTACCATGCATATAAGCACAAATCGTTCAATTATTAAGCTGACTAAACTCATTGCCTTAAATCCTAAACAAGAAGGGGATGTGGCCCGCATCGTGTCCACCATCCCGTTGATTCCTCCACTCCATAGTGCCGTCATAGCACTCTTACTAGCCTCACGGTCTTGCGTCGCAAAACCTTATCACGGCTATCCAAAATACATACTAGTCCCTCCTCGAAGGTCCCATCAGTGTCAACCTCAATGCAGTCCCCGATCCACTGCATGGTGAGATGCGGAGTATACTTGGCGAGACATGGAGCATTGAAACATGATGGAGTAACGCCAGCGATGCGCAACGCCTATCCTCTCGAGTATCTCGAAAGGCCCAATGAATCTCGGCGATAACTTCCCTCGCTTACCGGATCCGACCACTCCTCTCTTAGGCATCACCTTTAAGAAGACGTGATCACCAACCTCGAACTCTAAGGGTCGACGTCGTACATCTGCATAGCTCTTACGCGGCTCTGGCGGTAGAAGGCGATAAATATAAACCCACCTTCTCGGAGAATTTGTCTCCCTAATCAGTCGAGGACGTGATGAGCTCTCTTCCATCTCGGTCTAACATAACGGTGATCTACATGGCCTCCGATACAATGCCTCATATGGCGCCATCTGTATACTCGCCTGATAACTATTGTTGTAGGCGAATTCCACTAAGAGAAATTGCTCCTCTACCCTTAAGACTCAGGACGTATACTCGCAACGTGTCCTCTATCACCTGTATATAATCCACACCACGTGTAACCTCACACAACCCTTGCTGCGTGTGCTTGTGACCTTCAAGTCCGCAAATTCTTGACAATCCAATGGACCGTCAACCTGAGTCCATGTCATGAATGACATCCATATACAGAGCTATAAATCAGCAACGCAATGCAATTTCAAAGGGTATCCAAATCTCGAGTTACTCCGACTCCTATCACTTTCTGACTAAGTCTGCATAATAACCCGACCTTGTGTTTCATCTCGATTAACATAACTCTTAGAAACACACTTGAGCCTCTCACATTCCACTGAATCGAACTATAGGAATCTTCATTGGACGTAGTCTAAAGACAACTCAACCCACACTCCACGATAACTGATGGTGAATGGCCGTGCCGTGCACCCACACGGGCTCGAGAAAGCTGCGATGTTGCAGGTACGCAGCGAGCCTTGATAATGCCATCTTTGTGACGCGATCGGGGTCTGCATGAAGCGAGTGCGAGAGATCTCTGCTCATAATCCCGACCTATCAGGTCAAAGCTCTCACCCCACATCCTGGGAGAACATATATTCTGGCTATAAGCCTTGCTTAACCTCTAAGCCCCCGATCAAGGTCGTGTCGATTATGACCTTGGCTAAAGGTCCACGAATTATAACAACCAGTGGGTACATCGACTCATCCATGTCAAGCGACATCAACAACCACTATGTCTACCACCTAAGGTCCACCTCACGCTTCCGCTGCAACTCGATCTGTCTCGACTTGACCTGCCTCGGCCCCTCTGGCCTGCTCTGTATTCTTTGGAAGTTCTTGTATAGCACCTCGGCTGAAGGCTGGTTCCTCGACCCGTACTAGGGTGTGGAGGAATGGCTTGTATCTCTTCTTGTTCTCACATTCTTTGGGAATTGTCTTTGTCCAGTCTGGGATCCTGTCTCACAAGACGAAATCCGTCTCACATGCCCAATCTTGGCCCTAGTCACGAGAAGAGCATTATTGACGAAGTCTTCTACCTCTTCTGAACTAAAGAATTTGATCTCCTGCTTGCTACCAACACCCGCATCCCGAGTGCTCCAGGCATCCTCGATCTCTCTCTCTATGGTCAGGGTCGTCCCACGACCATCGGAATCCATATCTGTGGCGAAGTCTAGGATCCTACCCGAATGGACAGCCGGCTGGAATTCTCGAATCTCCTGTAATACCCGGTAATCCCGAAGCTACTACGTGTCTCGAAGATTGACACTCGGTCTCTCCCAACTCCTTTGACTCGACCTTCTCTGGGTCGGCGACACTCCCGATCTTTGACACCACGTATCTAAAATCTCACCTCAATAGCCAAAACTCGCACTTGCTGAACTTGGCATGCAGCGTGGTCTCTCGACAGCTGTAAAACCGTCCTCCCGGTGACCTCATGCTCCCGACCACATTGGGGTAGATCAAGATGTGTCATCCGAAGACTACGACAAGCGATCTAGATAAGGTTTGGAATACCCTATGCATGAGATCCATGAATCTTCTTGGTGCATTAAATCAGTACAAAGGGCATCCTTTATGCTTTCAAAGTGCCCATAGCGTGTCCCCTAAAGCGGTCTTAGGGATATCTGTCTCCCACTGGCCCTCGGTGATGGTAACCGGTGCGAAGGTACATCTTGATGAACTAAGTTCCTTCTCAGGCGATCGAATAAATCATTGTCCTCGAGTATAGTAGATGCAGTTCTTGATGCGTAACCTGTTCATTGTCAATAGTCAATACACGATTCGAAGGGTCTTGTCCTTCTTCTTGTAAAAATCAGAATCAGGCCTTCCCCATGGTGAAGTGCCGATCACGATGAACCCTTCGTCGTAGCTCCTATGGCTGGACTATGAGTTCCACAGTAACTCAAAGCGGGTGCCATCTATCTTGAGTCGCAGAGATGGGTGAAATACCGGGATGCAACTCGATCTTGAAGTCTACAACCTACGTGGAGGTAGTCGAGTAGCGGAAATCAGAAAAACATCCACATACTATGGCTTCTCAGGGTAGATCTGAAAGTCTAGTCTCTCTCTCCCTGATCCTCCTAGGGTAAGGCTCAGCTAGCCAGCACCCTTCTTGTCCTTGACACTTGGACTCGTATCTTGCTGGAGCAGGAATCTGTGCTGCCCCCTAAAATATCCTGCAGTCACAGTCTAGCGTGTGGCGGTGACCCTCCTCGCTCTGATAGATGCGACCTGTGGATTTATTAGTCGATCCATCCACAGGGATGACATCGAACTCTGACATGTCCATGATCCTCAGGTCCATTGTGAGTAGAGTCCCCGAGATCTCCAACTCGTAACCACGACATATCATCCCTATTCTCGCCCTAATCCCTAGGGGAGAACTCACATACAAAGGCTCCTCTAAGGTCTCAAGAGGTCCTTGCCCATTTCAAATATTGGGCCCTCACTCTCTAGGCTGGAACCTGACTGTAGTCTAGTCTCTGTAGTGTCGGAGGTAATCTCCGCAGCACCAACACCTTTACGTGTTGAGACTAGTAGTGCACACGGCGGATCTCCTCCCCACAATGAATGTCGGAGGACGATGCGCTCTAAACTAAGGTTACTGGGGACCTCCCCGACCTTTTCTTTATGCTAGCACGTGCGATGGCATTGTTGCAGACACATAGCCTCTACGAGGCTGTGATCAAATCTTGTGTTTGGTTAAATGGCCGGTGGTGCCTAACCGATGCACCAGTGGATGCCCTCTACGTCCTCGTCCTCGTAGCCATCTCTCACCGTTCAATGGCGATTAAATCTCATCTACAGTATCTCTAAGGCGTAAACCTGACCCCGAGACACTATTCATACACATAAATCAGTGTATACACATTGTCCTTGCATTTACAGGTAATGCAAGGCAATCGATTATACATTTAAAACATTTTTATCAACAAAAATTTCATTATTTTGAAATTTTTATTTTTCGAAAATTTTGTCTAATTTTATTTTATTAAATATTTAAATTTTTTTTTCATTTTTTTTCCAATTATTTCCAGCTATTGGAAACATCCAAAAACATATCCATGTTTTTCACCTTTTCTGCTACTGGAGACAAAAATTTACTTAAAATATATATAAAATATATATATTTTTCATTATTAATACATCAAATATAAACTTAGTAAGTTTTATTTATTTGATTCATTCTCCAGTACACCAAAATAAACTTATAAAATTTTATTTTCTTCACTTTTTCTTTTTTTTCATTTCTTCCAGCTACTGGAAGATACACAAAAAATATATATACCTATATTTTTTTTTTTTCATTTTCCAGAATACTCAAATATTTAATTTTCTTCAATTTTACTACTTGTAAAATCTTAGAAAAATATTACTATTACTCCTCATAACCAAATAAATTTATAAAATTTATTTTCTTTACTTTTTCAGTTTACAACTGGCAAAAATTTTCTCACCATATATACATATATACCGAGTATATATATATATATATATATATATATATATATATATATATATATATATATATATATATATATATATATATATACCCTACTCATTTCTCAATAAACCAAATAAATTGCTTAAAATTTATTTTGTTTATATTTTTTATTTTTTTTTCATTTAATTCTGGAAAATGATCCAAAATTTCCTCAAAGCCTCCTTGTATAACATTAACCCTAGTGTTCAACCTCAAATTTATTGAAATTTGATTTCATTATCCAACAACTCAATAAATTTATTCAAATTTATTTTATTTCTCTATCTTTGTTCAGTTTTCTGCTGTAAAAACTTCTAAAAGTTTCTAACACATCACTTGTTTTCCTATGTACTAAGTACTAAGCACAAAAACAATCATAACACATATAACATGGTATACACACCATTCATCAAACATTCACATGTTCACACATCGTTTATCAAACAATCACCTAAAACACATGCATGTAGTGTCCTAGTTTTTGTCACAAAGTGATTTCTAAGTAATCTCATACCTCGCTCGGCATCAGACCACCTAGTGGTGAAGTTCTTATACCTCAGACTA
This sequence comes from Tetrastigma voinierianum, assembly GCA_016808115.1. Taxonomy (NCBI): domain Eukaryota; kingdom Viridiplantae; phylum Streptophyta; class Magnoliopsida; order Vitales; family Vitaceae; genus Tetrastigma; species Tetrastigma voinierianum. The sequence continues at coordinate 773,493 of JAEQBH010002284.1, read as the reverse complement.
TGGCCTAAGCGAATCCTAAGCCCTAGGTAGCCGTATACCTAAATACATCTAACCACCCAGTGGTGATGGATGCAAACCCAGGCTCCTAGGTATTGATAATACCTAAGCTCGATGCAGTGTGAAGCCCCCGAAAACCAGGGTCCGTTGACTACCGTCGGCCGCGGAATACTCGTATGTCGGGTGAGCTCGGCGTTCTTAGCGAAATCGAGCGAGTCTCCCTTTGTGCGGGAGCTCTACTTGGAAATACAAAACACACATAAAACTGTCCCCAAATTTTGTAATATAACTTGAGTCTATGATTAAAGCAGCCCACTTTGGCTCCATAAATAATACTCATAACAATGTATATATCTGACTATCATTGACCATAGTTCCAAACGTTCCAATTTTACTCTTATACAACATATATTAAAATTAAACAATTCTAATACAATTAATACATCACGCAACGAAAGCCACAATCCGACTTTTCTTCACAAACCTGCGATACCTCTGGGGCCAGTGCGTCCCTCGCACGCTCCATGTACCTAGTAAAATAATATCCCTACGCCCAGGGATGAGCTAGTGCTTTCGATGGTGGAATCACTTTAAGTGGGCTACTCTTTCCCACCTAAGTGCGGTGCAATGCTCGAAAATAAACACACACATTGCAAGCAAATGCATGATCCTACTTGAATCATCACAACCTGTCATCTCGTACCCGAGTCCTCACCGGCGCTCCCTCACCTTTAGCCTAAGCCTCGTATGAGAATTTTATGTTTTATTTAAGGACAACCCTCCGATGTATAAGTAGTGGACCGTTTCCGATGTTACATTTAGTGGACTACCCTCCGATGTATATCAATTGAGCCGTCTCCGACGATTGATATTATGTGTGGACTACCCTCCGATGTATATCAATTGGGCCGTCTCCGACGATTGATATTTTATATGTGGACTACCCTCCCAGATAATTGTGTTTTAAGACTACCCTCTGAAATCATTCTCTGAATTACCTCAGCTACTCACTCTTACCGTCCTAGGATGTCCAGGTACATATGGAATGCATGATGCCAATTCCATTCTGATCTATAACACATGCAAATATATAAACTATGCATATATTCACATAAAAATTAAATCCCACACAATCATGTTATGTAATTTCTCATTTCATCACACCAAAATTAAATCTCACGTGGGCCAATGATCCAAACACGAGCAATTCTACTTGAATTATAAATGAAACATATTAATTCACAAAATTATTTTGAAAATTTGTTTAGAATAGTGAAACCCTCGGTTACTATTCCCAGAAAATCACAAATTCATCGGTTCACTTAGTGAACCAGGGTTTCATGGCCATTCAGGCTCTTTCACATCAAAGCATGATTTGTTTCACAGATTTCATGATTTACCATTAAACTTGACCCCTAAACGATTCACGGGCTGCACATGTCCAAAAATTGTATCAATTTGGTCCCATGTTTTCTGGGATGAAGTCAAACGACCGTTCAAGACCTCATACCAACCGAAACATTGAAAAACTTGCTTAAATAAGTGTAAAACCCAGTAGGAGAAACCCTACCTCACGGGTTATTAAAGAAACTCCTCAATCACAGTGTCACGAGTAGCTCGCTCAGCATTAAACTGACTTTCCTTCTTGTCGAAGTGCGACGGTCGGATGCCCGATCTTGCTACAGAAAGCTTCCTCTCACTCTAAAAAACTCCATTTATGCATCTTTTCTCCTTTCAATTCACATTTTTGTTTTTGGAAGGAAGAGACAAACCTTATTGTGTTTTGTCTTTTTCTAACCTAAACAATTCAAAAATAACGTTTATATCCTTCTTTTCCCAGTTTTGATATTCGACATTATCTCGGTCGTTCATTTTCATCATTTCTCTACTCATGTCACTTATAGCACATGAGTACATGTTATATGTGACTTTCGTCGCATCGAAAATCGTTTCACATTTTTTAGAAATGTACCTCGGCTGTGCCAGCTTCAAGTATCTCTGAGAATTCTACGGATTTTTAAGAAATTAAATTTTGTGAAACAAAATTACGATTTTGCCCTTTTTCAAGGGTAAGGAATTTCTCGGGGTCTTACGGATATATCCCAGCACTCTCTGTATATATATATATATATATATCTAGCTTAGAATTCAGATTGATTACACGTCAACCCGCGGAATACTCATGAATGTCGGGTGACCCGACATTTTTCATGAAAATCGGGCAGAGTCTCCTTTGTACGGGAGCTCTCCCAAATAACACACAGTATGAAACTGTCTCAAAGCGGTCAATATATGATCTGTGAGTTCACTTGTGGCCACTTGTGCTCATAAACCAATAATCATCACAATATCTATATCAACTATATCAATAGTTTCAAGAGTTCAAATTTTACTCTTAGCATACAAATTTATATATATTAAAATTAGAATTCTAATTACATGTATCATAAACCAAAGCCCTTGATCAGGCTTTCTTCCTGACCTCGAGTCTCTAGAGACGAGAGACACTCTCACTTGCGCTCCACCGTACACGTAAAATGACCTCTACTTGATAGGGTGGAGCTAATGCTCATTAGTGGAATCACCCTAGAAGTGGGGCTACTCTCCACCTAAGTGCATAGCCTTGATGTACAAAATAAACACACATTCAAGCAAATGCATGGTCTATGAATCATCTAGCGATCATCTCGTACTTGAGTCCTCTGACTCCCTCCCACACTCGCCTAAGCCGTGTAGAATTGTGTTATGTTTATTTGTTTGTGAATGACCTCAGATGTGTGTATATCAATTGGGGCGAAAGTCTCAGGCAGTTGATATTGTTATGGACTACTCAGATGTATATCAATTGGGCTATCTCCAGATGATTTTATATTTATTTTTAGTATGGACTACCCTCCAATAATTATCATTTTTAGACAACCCTCCGAACCATTTTCTCTGGGCTCAATCTCATGCAAAACCTACTAGTCCTAGGATGTCCCGATTAGCATATGGAATGCATGGTGCCAATTAATTCTGAGTTACTCTTTCAAAGAATACGAATATATAAGAAAGCATGCATATATTCACATAAAAATTAAATCACACAATCATGTTATATAATTTATTTATCACATAAAATTAGCTCAAATGGGCTAATGATCAAACATGAAACAATTCTGCTTGAATTACTAGGTAAACACATTAATTCCTGCCAAATTTATTTTTGTGAACACTATTTCTAAAGACAGAAACATAATTTATATTCGGAAAATCACCAATCATGGTTCATAGTAAAGACCCAGTTTCTGGTATTTCGGCCTCATTCCAATCAAGACATGATTTATCACATAATTGCACAACTTGATGACCCAAAATCAGCCCCTCACGGGTGCAATTTGCTCAAATTTGTTTTAATAAATTAAACAATTCGGTCCCAGATTTGGGGCAGATCAACAGTCATTCAAGGCCTCAAATAGCGAACATTGTAAAGTGCCAAATGAAGTGTAAACCAGTAAGGGAAAACCCACACCTCTTGGACTGTCGAAACTCTTTAAATCTTCCGGTACCACAAGCCCTCCTCGTAGAGCAAATTCTTTCCCTTCTTGTCCCGATTGACTGTCTGAGCTCATTTGATCTCCGAAATTCAGAGAGAAGAGGTCCTTCTCTAAAACCTCCATTTTTTCGTTTTTTTCAGCTACTATAAGTCTTTCTTTTTCAATTCACGTTTTTTTTGCCTTTTTGAATTGTGGGAGACAACACTATTGAGTGTTTTGTCTTTTTCCCACTTAATCATTTTTCAAAATGACCATTTTATCCTTCTTTTCCCAGTTTTGACATTCGGCACTATCTTGGTCATCCATTTTCATCATTTCTCTACTCATGTCACTTATGGCACATGAAAATGTGTTATATGTGGCTTTCGTCGATTAAATCGCTTTACGGGCACCCAACCATGATACCAAAACGGTCAATTCCCGACTATCTCTAATTCGACGAAATTTGACTTGCTAGCTAGATTTCGCGAGACAATTCCAACAGTGAAATCCGTTTCGTCATCCGAGATCCAGAGAAAAAATTTCAAATTTTTAACCGAAATTACAATTTTGTAACCGAAATTACGATTCTGCCCCTTTTTCCAGAAATTGGAATTTCTGCTCCATAATATATATATATATATATATATATATATATATATATATATATGATAGGTTCAAAATAAGGCTCACAGCCCACCGCTGCTTCCAAGAAAGAGACACCATCAAAACATTGAGGTCTGGCCCATTGAATCCCCAAGGGAGAGATATGCCCATTGAGATTTAGGCCTCGCGCCAAATATCTGTGCTCCTTGGTGCTACTCGTAATAAGGGCCCAACCCGATTGGCCCAAAGACCAATTATGGAAAGTCTCCCACAGATAAAGAAAATAGAATAGTCCTATTCCGCAAGTCCAGCCAAATCTCACCAATAAGGAAAGAAAGACAATATTATATCAGCATCAAATCGGATCCCCCAATAAGGAAGGAAGATTATCTCAAGTAAACTGCTCTTTCTATATCCATTACCAAATCCGATATCGATAATAACAAGAAATACCCCATCCAATGGGAACAAACTTAATCACCATCCAACCGTTAAACATCTACTATAAATACAAGCGTCACCCCATCTGAAAGGTACGCAAAAACATACGCCACAAGTAGCCTAAGCAGCTCTTTTCCTCTAAAAGAAACTGACTTAGCATCGAGAGCGCTCACGCTGCCCTCGCCAACCCCCTTTCATTCTTGTTTTTGCAGAGGAGCAATACCTTTGAATCCGTCGCAAACCAGCCCTGCAACGATCCTACTTCAGTCCGGGCGATCTAGCATCCCATTGCCCAGCCTACCAGTAGCCTTGATCCGGTCCAACGAAGCCCAACACGCTCCACCCCAGTTCTAGTTGAAAAAGGCATCATCAATGGCACTGTTCGCGGAACCATGCCTTATAAATATAACCGATTTCTCGCCATCGATGGTATCAACACGAACACAAGCAGGAGCAACACTAATCCTCCAAGGATGCAAGATCCACCAGGCAACGCAGATGGACGACCTCCCGCTGCAGTTGAAACGAACAATGCGTGCCAACGCGATCGAGGTGGGAAGCACTCCGCCTCACCAACTAACGCCCTACGTAAGAGCAACTCACCGCATGATCCGACGACCCCGGAGGCCCGACAAACTCGTGAAGGTCAAGGCATTCCCCCATGAAGGACAAATACACACGGTGACCCCCAAAGGGCTTAAACTGAAGCAGTAATCCAAACAGCCCGGGGCACGGACTACACTCCAGCCCCCGGAGGGGAAGGCAACGGCAACCTCGAGAGCAAGTCTAGAATCGTAGAATTGCGCCATCCTCAACAAGGAGAAGGGAACAATCATGGGAATGTGAGGTTCAAGAACCTCCAAAGAAGAGCCCGCTGTGTGAAGGAGGTGGTGAAAGGACGTGCCCTCGACACCATGGACACCTTAGTACAACAAACCTGTCAACTTATACAATGAGGTACCCACTCCCTTCCAGCCAAGTTCAAAATGCCATAGGTGGAAGCGTTTGACGGTGCTAGAGATCCCGTCGATCATCTCAACACTTACAAAAATCAAATGGAGCTGCATGGGTATCAAGATCCAGTGCGATGCAAAGCTTTCGCTATAACCCTGAAAGGCCTAGCCTTGGCATGGTTCAATAGACTCCCACCGTCATCAATCTCTTCATTCAGTGGAGCATCCATTGCATCTGCCTCTCACTTCATCAGCCAGACGCATGTAGTTGCCATCATCCGCCGACCATCGCTGTGGCTCCGCAAGAAAGCCTGAGGTCTTATGTCCAGCGATTCAATGCCGAGTCTCTAAAGGTAGATATACCTGACTAGAAATTCGCGATCACTGCGTTCATGGCTGGCTTAGGAATTTAGTCGAAAGACTTAATGTTTTCCATCTCCAAAAATCCCCAAACAAGCATGGCAGAGGTGCTCGCAAAAGCAGAGAAATATATTAACGGTGAAGAGGCCCTCATATCCAAGAAAGAGAGCTCTCCCATTCATAAAGAAAAGAGAGGGTCAGACAAACGACGAGGACGAAGCCCTAAGAGACAAAGCAACCAGGAAGGATCTCCAAAGAAAAATGGAGAACGATCTCCAAAAAGGAAACCTCGTAGATCGCCTAGGTCCATCGTGAACCGAAAGACGACGACGTTACTCAGCCCCAACGCTTCACCCCCACCCTCGTTGTCATGCCCCCGCGCTGGGCATGAAACGAGCACCCGAGGCGGCCAACCTAAAATGAAGTCGAATTTAACAAGAGACAACCTGGCATTGCGAAGTTCCATAGGGACTAATGGACACCGCGAGACGGACGACCGTGATACAGCTCAAGAGAGAAATAGAGTACTTAATGACGCGCTGACACCACGCCAGATCCCCTGTAAATCGATCGTAATCAAGCCTAACCAGTGTTCCTACCAAAGAACCACCACCGCGCATCACGACCAAAGACCAACAACTCAGAATCCAGTAATCTCAGAGGATTCAGTGAGAGGGAATCCAAACAACCTCTAAGGCTCCATCTACGCAAAGATTAGATCGACGTGAGATAGCGGAAATTAAAGCAATGTCTAAACTACCGCGGATTGACACTATCCATCACGCCCGACTGCATCTAGAGGGCGCCAACACCCTCATGACGACCCACGTAGTTCGCGTTAGCCAGGCTAACAAAACAAGCTTCATCAAAAGCACCGACAACGGAGTTCAAATTATATCATCTTCGTGGTCGCCTTTGATAAAATGGGCATCGAAAGGGAAAACTAGGAACCCGCCAACACACCCTACGGGGTTCTCCGGGAAAGAGTATTACCTCTAAGCTCAATAATTGGTACTACATTGGGAGATCCCCGATGCTGCGACTTTACTTACGCAAGATTCCCTGCCGAGGGACGCCCCTGGCTCGGCTATAACATGTTGTCGGCGCATCTTTTCTCAATGCAACAAAAGCCATCCTCTCGCATATCACATGATGATCAAATTCCTCATCGTGAACGGGTAGGAATGGTTCGAGGAGACCAACGAGTGGCTGTGTGGAATGCTACTCAAAGATCCATGGTAAACAAAAACGGTCGACAACATATACTTGGACGAGCTCGACATGTGTGACGAGGTACTCACTCGACCGAGCCCTTCGAAGAACTGAACCAGACAAGGATGACGACTCAACATCTCGCCTATGCTCACTGTAACAGCAGACCCTGCCAAAACCACCTTATCCATTTTTTTTAAGACAAACAGAGACGCCTTCGCATGGAAGCGCATGCATGGAGGAATTAACTTCTACTGCAATCACCCATAGGTTGAACACACCCGCCCTTAAGCTCAATCAAACAAAAGAAGAAGCTTCGCGCCGTAAAGGCAAAAGCCATCAACGAAGAAGTCAACAAACTCACAGTTGTGAGCGATCAAGAAGTAGAATAATTTCGAATGGCTAGCCAATGTCGATCGCCAAAAGGCAAACGGAAAATGGTGCTTCGCATCGACTTCACCGACATCATCAAAGCATGCCCAAAGGACAAGCTTCTCCGCTGTTAATCGACCTCATCGTAGATGCCACCAAGGCCATGAACTCGCTTATGGATGCCTTCTCCCGCTACAACCGTGATCGCGATGTGGACCCAGTGATCAAGAAAGACGCCGTCAATACAATACAGGAACCTATTGTTATCGTGGTGATGCCGTTTCGCTCAAAAACGCAGGAGCTACATGATCGAGGGCCGTGAATCGGATGTTTCGTAAACCGCTAGCACAACTATGGAAGTGTACATAGATGACATACCGGGTAAAATCCACCCCACTGGCTCCACATAAACCATCCGTCCAAGCCGCCCGCATCTGAGAAGCTAACATGAAACCGAATCCAAATTTAAGTGTGCCTTTCTGAGTATCACCGAAATTCTCGGTTCATAGTCAATCATCGAGGAATTGAAGCAAACGCATGATAAAGGTCAGATTCGACATGCTTCAACATCAAGCATAAAGTAAAGTTCATACTGACAGAAGGATTGCCGCCTTGTCGATTTTGTACTAGGGCAAGTGATAAATGCTAAATTTTCTTCCAAGTCCGAAGAAGGCCAATGGGATACACGAGGTGCGAGGGAAGCATTCTCATCTTTGAAAACATATTTGAGCTCCCCCTCCCATTCTAGTAAGTCCCATCATAACTCCTCACCCTATACCCGTCGTATCGACTTCAGAACTGGAAGTCAGTTCCTCGCCGAGACAAAGATTTAGTACAAAGATCTAGTTTACTATTGCATCCGAGCTTTGAGAGGTGCGGAGGAGAGGTACCCAAAGATGGAAAAACTAATTTTAGCCTTGCATCGCAATGGAACTCCGCCTTACTCCGTGCTCACACCATAGAAGTTCCAACGTACTCATGAAGCAAGTGTTACATAAACCAAGTCTAAGGTCATAGTTGCCATGAGTCGAGCTTAATTCGAGACGATACAAGCCGAAACCGTGAATAAAAGGGCGTCTTAGCCGACTGCCTTGGAATTCACCTCGCGGAACCTGCTCGTAACGCTTACAATGAATAACCTCCTATCCGAAACCTCCGTATGGAGCCAAATGCACGCGGGAGCGGAGCAGCCCTAATCCCTCAATCTCCCTCCCGTAAGGAACAGGATGATTGAGCACGCACTCGATTCCTCGGGATTCCATGCCTCCAACAATGAGGCAGCATGAGGCCGCAGCGTGCCCCAACCTTGCTTATTCATCGGGAAGACGGACGCCCACCCGACGACCGGAAGAAGCAGCCTAAAATAAGGACGAGGTCCACAGTTCACTAATCATAAGGGAAGCCTATACAAGCCGGTGGCTCTTCACCCTATCCTTAAGTGCATTAAGGGAAAAACATCGAATACGTGCTAAGAGAAGTACACTAGGGCATATGGAAATCATATCTGAGCCTCGAGCATTGGGCGTGAAAGGTCTTGAGACGGATACCATCGCCCACAATACTAAAGATGCAACCGACCTAGTCAAGAAACGCAAGATCCGCCAGAGCACAAGATCTCACGCTCCCATCGTTTCTTGACGTCGCCACAAGTCCTCGCCCTTCCAACAAAGGGGGGTTTGGACATACTGGACCTCTCGCCTTGGAAAGGGCCACTGTAAATTCATCATCATCGCAGTAGATTACTTCACTAAGTAGGCTGAGGCCGAGCCTTTAGCCACAATCACATAACAGAAGATACGCAATTTTGTGTGGCGAGCTATCATATGTAGGTTTGGTATCCCAAGAGCCCTGGTATCGGACAACGGAAAATAATTTGACAACGCCAAATTCAAAGATTTCTCGTGTCGAGTTCTAATTGGGTGAATTATTACTCGCTCCAAGACATCCACAATCTAACTCCGACAGCCGAAGTCACCATCGAACCCTAAGGCCGCAGAAGACCAAATTGAAGATCTTAAGGAAAGTGGGTAGAGCACTCTCCCCGAGGTGCTAAGTGGGCTTACGTGGACTACACGTGTCGCAAATCCGAGAACCCCATTCGCCCTAGCCGCACTCAGGCGCAGCCCCCGGTCAAGGCTCTGATTAAAGTCCCCAAGGATCGAATTAGCAACAATGGAGCATAATGACGAGGCTCTCTGTCTAAATTTGGACCTCTTAGATGAAAAACGGAGTGTGTCTCTAAAGCTTACGTATACTAAAGGAAGATCTTGAGGTACTACAACCAAAAAAGTCAAACCCGTGGCTACATGCCGTGATTTGGTCCTAAAAAAGCTATTGCCAACAAGGAAGAATCTGAAGACATGGAAATTAGCCCTAACCGGGAAGGCCCTATATCATATTCCCGAGTCGCCAAACTGTGCAATTACGAGCTCCAAACAGAGGAAGGGAAAATTTTACAGCATGCCTGGAATACAGAACATCTTAAACGTTTTTATCAATAAACCTTGGTCTGTAATCTTAAATGGAGATTTGTCAATTTTCAGTTAACGATTCAACCATTTACTGATTATTTTGTTAAGACGTCACAAACAACTCATGCATACAATGCTCGTGAAGATTACATGGAATAGAATGAGACAACTCATAGACATAAAAAGGAAAAGCCTTTATCTAAATCGATTACATTCAATTACAATCGCTGGTGTCATTAATTACATCTTTAGAAGACTCGCATGTGCGCTCCTAACTTCGTGAAGAAAAAGGAAAAGAAAATGGGAGAAGAAGAAAGGATGGAAGGAGTTTGTGCAGAAAACAAAATGTGGGAGAATGAGATGGAAGAAAAGATGAAAAAGAAGGAGAAGGAGAAAGAGAAAGAAGAAAGAATGTTCAAATGGAGAAGGCGACTGAAGAAATGCACCGCCTCCGTATGCATTCAGAGCACGGAGCTAGGAATAACATGACTCCTATATAAAGGGGAGACTAGGGAAAACACAACTCCCACAAGGTAAGTCCAACAAAATCGAACTAGAATCTTCGTGTGGATCCCAAATGAAGGCAACCAGATCGACGCTTCATCTCGCCTGGGATTTGACGCACTGTAAGAAGCAGAGTATTCTGAAAGTATAAACTTCATAGAGTTAGTTTCATTTATAAGAAGGCCAAAGAACTCAAAAGGCCTGAAGCTTAAATTTCCCAGAAGTCCGCATTAAAGACGCTTTGTAACTTTCTAAGAAAATCGGGTCGAACGGTCGCACGCACGCCTCACTTTAACGAAGTTCTTCTACTCGCACAGTCACGCCATTCGAGGAGTCGACGCCTCAGCAAGATCGCCACCAGCCATAGCGCCGAGCCAAGAATTTCACTTTAACGAAGTTCGCTCCACTCGACAAAGTCACGCTTACCCGAGGAGTCGATCGCCAGTTACATCGCTAATCGGGCGCGCCGGAGCCCAGCAGCTCACTTTGACGAAGTTCGCTGACTGAGTTGTGTCACGCCACCCGAGGAGTCGACGCCAAAGTTACATCGCCACTGCCACGCCGAGTCTTAGCCACTTTAACGAGTCTGCCTACTCAGACAAATACGCGACTGAGATTCAGACTAGGCTACATCGCCAACTTGGGCCACGATCTGAGCTCCAACAATACCTTAACGAATTGCCTACTTTGAGAGTCACACTGGAGAGCGACACTCAGCTACGACGCCACTTGGCCACGCCGAGCCCGTGAGCTCACTTTGACGAAGTCTTGTTTCACTGACAGTCACGCCACCGAGAGTCGATCAGCTCAAAGCAAGATCGCCACTCGCCACAAACGCCGGAGCTCAAGAAATTCACTCGACGAAGGCCGTCACTCGCACAAACCATGCCACCCGAGGAGCCCGTGATCGCCAGTTATATCGCCACTCTACCAACGAGCCCAAGCAGCTCACTTCGAGGAGTCTGCCTAATTGGACAGTCACGCCACCACAGAGTCGATCACCAGTTACATCGTCACCCGGGCCACAAAGACCCTGAGCCTTAGCAACACTTGACTGATCTGTCGTACTCCGCACAGGTCACGCTAACTGAGATTTGATCACCAAATACATCACACTCGCCATTGGGGTCTCTGAGCCCAAGAAATTAATTTTAACGAGTTCGGCCTACTCCGATGTGTCACGCTACTCCTGAGAGTGATCAGCTCAGCTATGACTGTGCCACCGCCTCAAATGGAGTCAAAGCAGCCTCACTTTGAACAAAGCCGCGGCATAGCCGCAGCCCCTCGCCTACGCCCACGCTGACGAGCTCATCAGCCAGCCTCACACTGACAGCTCGCCAGCCAGCCCCACGTCGACGGTTCATAGGACGGAGCTCTTCCAACAAACAGCTCACACAGACGAGCCTCGCCCGGCAGCTCACTGACGAGCCTCCCCAAGAACCACATGCACGAGCCCCGCCCCACCAGCCCCACGTTGACGAGCCTCGCCTGCCAGCTCATTAACGAGCTCGCCAGCTCACCTGGGTGATGAGTTCACAGACCAGCCCCAGCCAGCCTCACATAGACGAAGCCCGCCATCAGCTTCACGCCGACGAGCTCGCCAGATTCATTGACAAGCTCCCGCCAAAGAACATATCGACCAGTCTCACATAGACGAGCCTTCCCGCGAGTCATAAACGAGCTCCCGCCAACAAATTATCGCTGACGAAGCTCTTCCCAAATAGCTCACATTAAATTGGCTCACTTTAGCCACATTGACGAGCTCTTCCCACATTAACGAGCTCTGCCCTACAGCTCCCATTGAAGAGCTAAACCATTTGCCTCAAGCCATGCAAACTGTGAAGCGCTCAATGTGCAACCTCACCCGACGGAGTCAAGAGCTCACGTTGACGAGCTCAACCATTCCCATATGTAATTCATGCCATCAGAGCCACAACCTGTGCAAATTAGCCGACGGAGCCCAACAGCTCATAATGATTGTCTAACGATTCTATTAATGTGCCATGCAAACTAGAGCCATTTCCAACTCGTGCAACCACCCAACGGAGCCCAACAAATTTACACTAACGAGCTCAACCATTCTTCACAGGTTACGCAACCTGAGGAATCAGTTCGACTCAAGCAAGTCCACCGACGGAGCACAACAGCTCGCATTAACAAGCTCTACGATTCTACACAGGCCATGCAGCCTAGGAGTCATTTCAACTCAGGCAAATCAGCCGACGGAGCCCAACAGTTCATATTGACGAGCTCAACGATTCTACACAGGCCATGCAGCCTAGGAGTCATTTCAACTCAGGCAAATCAGCCGACGGAGCCCAATAGTTCATATTGATGAGCTCAACGATTCTGCACAGGCCATGCAGCCTAGGAGTCATTTCAACTCAGGCAAATAGGTCGACGGAGCACAGCAGCCCGCATTGACGAGCTCTATCGACTTACACAGCCATAAAATTAGGAGTCATTTCAACTCAGCAACTCATCCGACGAGCCCAAAGAGCTCAACATCTCAACTCAGGCGCCCAATTCAGACCATGCAGACAAGAAGTCGATTCAAATTAAGAAGAACATCAAAAAGAGCACAAGTAGAGGTGACAAAAATGAGGTGCAAAAATGAGTATTCATCAAAGACAAGGCTACATATGTTTTGGGGCCCAAGCCCAACAACATAAAAAAAAAAAAAAAAGTATAAAAGCCAACATCGGGCAGGCGAAGACTAGGCATCAGAAGGAGAAGCAGACGGTGAAGAAGGGAGCGGGCCTTCGGGTGCCCTACTTCCGTAATAACTGCAGCCACCCCCATCCTCCTCGTCACCAAGATCAAAGAAAAGTCCGCCGAATAGGCGCAATGAAACTTTTCTCAAAAGCGAGCCACCTAAACCCATTGGATTAGAAGCCTCAAATATTTCGCTTCCAATAACTTCGTCTTTCTGAGCCACTAAAGTTATTTGATGATGAAGATCCCCACGCAACCCGCAACACTCCTCATTCAGGCGTTCCATCGAGCTGACCGCCTCGTTAGCCTCGCGACGAGCCTCATCCAAAAGCGTCGTCTTATCACGAAGATCGTCTTTGATCGCACGCAGCTCTTCCTTAGACTGCTTGCCTTGGGACATGAGAAGCCTGGGCCCTAACCATCCAAGTTCATATCATGGATCGCTGTACCGTCCCTAGCCTCCACCAAGTCATTCTGCGCGGCCCTCAAATCATCCCAAAGCTCGCTCTGGCCGCTCCTGCCATTCCGGCCTCGGCCTTCCTACCTCGGCCCGCACTGAGCCGGCGGTATGTTTCATCGACTTGAGCTTCACCCAGCTCTCTGGCCATATCGCTGCACCCGGCCTCGCAACTCACCGTCAGATGTGAGTAAGCCACCCGCTTTATAAGCCGGCCGCTTAGCGTGATTCCTTTCGCTTATTTTGGCCTTTTCCGCCAAACCCTTTAAATGAGTAGCCACCGCACATCCAAAGATAGAATAACATCCAACGCAAGCTCAAACTCATCTCAAAAATGAGTCAAATATGACAAGGTACTGGAACTTACTGAGGCGAATTTCCCTGGAAAGATAGTGGCCAAAGCTCCTCATCAACGGCAAAGGCAACCGACCCTCTAAGATCAAAGTCCTAAGAATAGACGACCGATACCGGGCCATGAGCTCGCATTGTGAAGCAAAGAACTCGCCTCCGCCAACCTAGTTCCTGGATCTTCTCCTCGCCTTCCTCCCTTCGAGAAGGCGACTTAACCTTCTTCGCTGGCGTTCCGCATCTGCACGGGCGTGATCGCCAACGGCTGCTCAACGGCCCCACCCGAGGGGCCCTCTGCCTCTGCAGCAGACCTAGAATGGGACCACGAGCTCAAAACTATAGGATCCATAATCCGTCCTAATTTATGGATATGAGAGGACGGGGAAGATGACGATGTCCCCAACTTCGGAACTTTGACCAAAGCCGGCCTATCTTTCTCAACAAAGTGCGAGGTTTTTCGTTTCCTACCCGGCCAGACACCATCTCCAATCACAACAGCTCCCTAGTGGGTTTAGCAGCAGAGGGCCCAACAGGAGGAACTTTTATAATGGAAGGAGGTGGAGGCCTCAGAGCAGTAGATCGAGGGGACTTTGAACTCGATGGGCCGGGAACATCCGACTTGATCAACTCCGCGTAAGGACGAGAAGGACACTCAGCCAACGCCAACGCTACGGTGTTATCTTCAACGCTGAGATCAATTCGAGCACCCAGAAATATGTAGACAAGACAGAGTCGAGATACCCAAAGGACTAATAATAATAAGTTATAACCAAAAAACAGAACGAACACTCAATGGTTATCTCTTTGGGTAGTCCAAGCCACTGAACGCCTGTGAGTGTCGTCCTGTCGAGAGGGATCATACCCCACCGCGGCCCCCAACGAAGAAATAGCGCCTTCCGGCGCCCTATTACGGGAGGAGGGAAGATCAAAATCACCGTGAGGAGCGGAACGCCTAGAAAATAAAGAAAGCCCTGACATGTCTCCTTCAAAGCAAAGATAAAGAAGCAAGGCTATGTCAGACACCTAAGCCCCATTCCCTAAAGAAAAACCAAATAGACTAACCAAAATACCCCCAACCATCGGGCGCGAAATGAGCGGGACAATACATTGAAATGCCGCAAACCCCATGGCGGGGTGCAAGAGGGAAGCGAAGACCATTATCGGGCGTCACTCAAGAAAAACACACCATCCTAGGCAATGCAGACCACATGTGAATAAACGGCCGTGGACCACACCCGAACGCCAAAGGGAGGCCGGAGCAATCGCCCGCAAAATGGCCCATATGAAGGACCACCTTGCTAGGTCCCACGCTAAAGCATGCTGAATCTACATCTCTAAATATTCCGACCCCTGTATTAATCGTGTCTACTTTCCTCGCTCTTGTCCAAGGAGAGGAAGACCTCGGGAGCATTCGAACGCCGACCAAACGGCCTGAGACACCACCGCCTGTCGAACCAGCAAGGCCAAGAATCACCATCGAGCACGCTGTAGAAGAAGAACGACCCGGACTCATAATGAAAGGGGATAATGAAAACAAAATTCAGCCAACCCAAATAACTCGTCTTATCACCCGAGAAAAGTGGCACACAGGACAGAGGATGTCCGCGAAAGAAACAAAAGGAAACTGAAAGGAATAGGAGAAATGAGCGCGGAAACCAAAGAGTCATCATTATCACAAGACAAATGACTGGCCAATGCTTTTCTCCTAACTAATCCGTACCGAAAGCGTACACGTGGAAGTTGCACCGGCCGAGACACGTTGTTGTACTCTCGCCAATGCATGACCGCAGTACAAGGGCCTGGGGGCAACCGATAGGGTTCAAAATGAGGTCACAGCTCCACCGCCAGCCCAAGAAAGAGGCTACCATCAAACATCGAGGTCTGTATGTCGAACCTCAAGGGAGAGACATGCCCATTGGAGCATTTAGGCCTTTCTGCGCCAACATTCAAGCCTTTGGTGCCAGCCCAGAATAAGGGCCCAACCCGATTGGCCCAAAGACCAATTAAGGGAAGTCTCCCACAGATACAGAAAATAGAATAGTCCTATTTCGTAAGTCCAGCCAAATCTCACCAATAAGGAAAGAAAGATAATAACAGATCCGCAAAGTCCAACCAAATCTCATCAATAAGGAAAGAAAGACAATATTAGATCAGCATCAAATCGGATCCCCCAATAAGGAAGGAAGATTATCCCAAGTAAACTTCTCTTCATCCATTACCAAACTGGAGCATCGATAATAACAAGAAATACCCATCCAATGGGAACAAACTTAATCACCATCCAACTGGTTGAACATCTACTATAAATACAAGGCCACCCCATCGGTGAAAGGTAAGCAAAAAAGCATACGCCAATACTAAGCAAACCTAAAGCAAACTCTTTTCCTCCGAAAGAAACCAGACTTAGCATCTGGAGCGCCACCCGCGAAGCCCCCGCCGACCCCCTTTCATCCTTGTTCTTGCAGGAGCGATACCTTTGAACTGGGCTGCAAACTAGCCTCACAAATGATCCTAATGCTACCAAAGGATCCAGCTGATCCCATTGCCCAAATTCCCACCGGGGCAGCCTTGATCCGGTCCAACGAAGCCCACGCCTCCACCCCCAGCTCCAATTGGAAAGGCATCATCAATATATATATATATATATATATATATATATATATAGATATCTATATATACATCTATATAAATAGATATCTATATATACATCTATATATATATATATATATATATCTATATAGATATATATATATATATATATAGATGTATATTTCCATATAGATGTATATATCTTATATATATTATCTATATATATATATAGATATATAGATGTATACATATCTATATATATATATAGATATTCATATATATACATATATCTATATATCTATATATATATTCTATCTATCTATATATATATATATATATAGATATATATATATATATATATATATATAGATATATAAGAGAGATATATATATATATATATATATATATATATATATATAGATGTATATATTTATATAGATATATTTATATATATATATATATATATATATATATATATATATATATATATTATGTATATTTAGACATATATTTATATATATATATATATATATATATATATAGATATATATATATATATATATATAGATATATATATATAGATGTATATCTATAGTGATATACATCTATATAGGATATACATCTATATATATATATATATATATATATATATATATATATATATATATATATATATATATATATATATATATATATATATAGATATTGTGACGCCTCAAATCAAAATCTGACTACCTGGCCAACCCGCGGAATACCTGTGAATGCCTGCAACCCGACATTTTTCACAAAAACGGTAGAGTCTCCTTAGCAAGGAGCCTATCCAAATACAAAACCTCGCATAAAAACCTCGTCCCAAACACCCAATATACGTCTATGATTAAACGACCACTGGGGCTCATTAACTAATACTCATATACAATTTATACATATCCAACTATCCAACCATAGTTCAAGAGTTCAAATTTTATACAAACATATATTAAAATGAACAATTATAATACATGTAATACATCATAACCCAAAGCCAATCCCATTTTCTAAACCTCTGTCTCTAGGATCGAGCCGTCCCCGCACGCTCCCCGTGACCAGAAATAATATTCCCGACAAGGCGTAGCTCGACAAGGTGAACTGCTAATGCCTTGAGTGGAATCCTCACCCTAAGTGGGCTACCTCCACCTAAGCTAATGCAATGTCTAAAAATAAAACACACATTCAAGAAAATGCATGATCCTACTTGAATGTCTAACTGATCATCTCGCACTCCGAAGTCCTCATCATCTCTCTACACTCGCCTACTCGTATGAGGATTCTTATATTTATTTGTATGTGGACAACCCTCCAAGGTGTATCAACTGGGCCTGCTCTCGATGATTGATATTATTTATGACTACCCTCCGATGTATATTAATCATTGCCTCCGACGATGAGTATTAGTATGGATCACCTCCGATCAGTTTCTTAGTTTTGTATCAACCCTCCGACCATTTTCTCTATACTCACCTCATGCACTCACTCTTATCGTCCTAGGGTGCTCCCAGTGCATATGGAATGCATGATGCCAATTCCATTACAGTCTATAACACATGCTAATATATAAATATGCTTATATTCACATAAAAATTGAATCACAATCATATATGTAATTTCAGATTTCATCACATCAAAAATTAGCTCATATGGGCTAATGATCAAACACGAGCAATTCTAATTTGAATTACTCGAATTAAGCACATTAATTCACAAAATTCTATTTTGTGAAGATCTATTCTCGGGAATAGTGAAACCCTCGGTTACTATTCCCGGAAAATCACCAATCGTCGGTTCACTTTATGGACTCACCTCACGCTATTTCCGGCCTCATACAAACTAACATGATTTAAAGCATAATTTACGCTATTAAAGACCCAAACAAATTCTCACGGTTACTGGGTTGCTCGTGATCGGGTCTAATAATTAACTAATTCGTCCTAAGCTTTGGGACCGATCAAACGGTCGTTCAAGGCCTCAAGCCAACCGAAACATTGAAAAACACTTAAATAAAGTGTAAAACTCAAGTAAGGAGAAACCCCTACCCCACGGAGTTTAAGGAAACTCCCTAAATCCGGTACCCACGAAGCCCTCCACGTAGAAACCTTCCTCTGTCCTCAAGACCGACTACGAATTTATCGAACTTAGAGAGAAGTCTGATAATTTCTAAAACCATATTTTGAACCCGTCGACTCTTTTTTTCTCAATTCTTTTGCCTTTTCTAGTTGGAGAAGACAAACACTATTTAGTGTTTTGTCTTATTATCATTTAAATCAAAATCCAAAATGACCATTATGTCTCTTCTTTTTCCCATGACATCTCTAAGACCATCTCGTCATCTTACTATCATTTCACCACGCTCTTATGGCACATGAGTACGTATATATGTGACTTTCGTCAGATCGAAAAATCGTTTTACTAAGACCCGAAACGCGATACTCGAAACGTGCTAACCTCGACCGTCTCGAATTCTACCAAATTTACGTGCTAGCTAGATTGCGGAGACGATTCCAATCTGCAAACCCGCTTCTGGCCATCCAAGATCCAAAGAATAAATTTGAATTTTTTAATCGAAATTTCCACTCTGAACCGAAATTACGATTTTTGCCTCTTTCTAGAAATTGGAATTTCTCAGGTCTTACATTCTCCCCTCCTTAAAAGGAATTTCATCTCGAAATTCTGACATAACAATCACTCACATGCATATGCACCCACCCCACCATGCATGTAAACAAATATTTAAATCTCAACGACTCAAACCACGCACCTTCATCCCTAAATAAGAATGGATAGTGGCCCGCACGTGTCCTCGCCTCCACTGACTCCTCCACTCCATAGTGTCGCCATAGCACCTCGTAGCTCACAAATTTCCAAGGCCGCAAAACCCGAGAGAGAGGTGGACTTAGCTATAGAAATTGTACTGTGGACAAATTCTCATGCCTGTGTAAGTAATCAGATGTGATGGCTCCAACCAGCCGAAAAGAGTTAAAGAGTCAATTGCAAGAACTTTTGGATAAAGGATTTATCCGACCCAATGTGTCCCCTTGGGTGCACCTATTTTATTTGTGAAAAAGAAAGCATAATTTCACGGATGTGCATCGATTATCGCATATCAATAAGGTGACAAAGTGAAAACAAGTACCCATTGCCGAGAATTGAAGATCTTTTGATCAATAAAGGAGCGGGTGTCTTTCAAGATAGACCCGCGATCGTGGCATTATCGCTTGAGAGTAAAGGAGGAAGATGTGCCGAAGACTGCATTTAGAACCCGATATGGCCATTATGAGTTTTTGGTCATGCCATTTGGGTTGACTAATGCACCGGCAGCATTCATGGATTTGATGAATAGAGTTTTCCGACCCTATGTGGATCAATTTGTTATGGTTTTTATTGATGACATCCTGGTGTATTCTAAGGATGCACAAGAACATGAACAGCACCTGAGAATAGTCTTGTGAGACATTAAGAGAAAAGAAGAGATGCTAAGCCTGCCAGTGTGATTTTTGGCTAAAGGAAGTTTCATTCCTAGGCCATATTGTGTCTGCTGAGGGTATAAAAGTTGATTATGCTAAGATTGAAGCGGTTGTGAATTGGAAATCACCTCAAAATGTAACCGAGGTGAGAAGTTTCTTGGGTTTAGCAGGTTATTATAGAAGATTTGTGAGAAGCCGTCATAGCTTCCTCCGTCACTGTCACTCAGAAAGGAATAAAGTTTGAGGACGTGACAAATGTCAAAATAGTTTCATCAGCTGAAAGGGAATGCCGTTGGAAAACACTAGTACTAATCTAACCTACTTCGAAAAGAGTATACCTTAAAGTAGATGCTTCATCGGGTTTAGGGATGCGTGTTAATGCAAGATGGGAAACTAGTGGCTTATGCGGCCCGTACAGCTGAAGCCACATGAAACAAAATTATCCTCAGCATCTAGAATTAGCCGCTGAGGTTTGCTTTAAAATCTTGGTGACACTACTTCTATAATGAGAAAAGTGTAGAATTTACACGACCATAAGAGTCTCAAACATTTAAGTAATTCTTGGTAAAGAGCTAAATTTGACAAATGGAGGTGTTAGAAAGATAGCATTATGACTACATCATAGATTACCACCCGAAAAGGCTAGAATATAGTAGCTGATGCTTTGCCGAAAGACAATGGTAGTAATTAAGTTAATACAAAGAGTTAAATGATTGAGACTAGTAGATGATGGAGCTATGTTAGCTCAATTAGAAGCGCAACCCGTGTTAAAGCAAATGATTATAGATGCGCAGAAAAATGATGAAGAGCTACAGAAAAAGTTACAGATGGTTAGAGATGGTGACAAGACCAAGTTTTTAGAGAAAGAAGCTGGAAGTTTGTATTTCCAGAATAGATTATGTGTGCCATATGATATAGAGCTAAAGCAAAAGTTGCTATTTGAGGCCTATATCGGTATTTAACATGCATCCCGGAGGGAATAAGATGCACCAGACTTGAAACAATTTTTATTGGTGGAAATGAATGAAAAGAGATTTGACCGAGTATGTACCCAAGTGTTTGACGTGTCACGAAGTCAAAGTCAACACCAAGTGCCCACAGGTTTGTTAAATTCCCTTCCAATTCCTCAATGGAAGGGATAACATTACCATGGATTTTGTAGTTTGGTTTTCCTCACACAACAAAAAACATGACTATGTCTCGGGTGATTGTAAATAAGCCTACAAAGTCGGGCCCATTTTATACCAAATGGTATTGACTATTCATGGATCGACTCAATGGTTATATGTGGACGTAGATTGTGCGACGTATTATGTGCCGTTGTT
The DNA here is from genome assembly GCA_016808115.1 of Tetrastigma voinierianum. Taxonomy (NCBI): domain Eukaryota; kingdom Viridiplantae; phylum Streptophyta; class Magnoliopsida; order Vitales; family Vitaceae; genus Tetrastigma; species Tetrastigma voinierianum. Next base: position 752,128 of record JAEQBH010002284.1, on the reverse strand, counting down.
TATTGTGTTCCGATAGAGATCCGATTACATCAAGGTTCGAAGGCCATACACTTTAGGCACTAAGCTGAATTTTAGTACAAAGATTCCATCCTCGCAAACATGGACAAATAAGAGAGAATGATTCAGTGCCTTGAAGATATGCTTCGAGGTTGTGTCATAGAATCTTCGAAGCTGGGATAGGTATATTCCATTAATGGAATTGGCCTATAACAATAGTTTTCAATAAGTATCGTATGGCACCATATGAAGCTTCTAGCGCCCTGAATGTAGAACTCCTGTGTGTTGGACAGAATTGAATGAGCATAAACTAATAGGTCTAGATTTAGTAAAAGATACAGAAGAGAAAGTACAAGTTATTAGGTAGAGGTTAAAGGCGGCTAGTGATCGACAAAAGTCGTATGCCAACCTAAAGAGGAGAGATATTGAATATAACGTGGGAGACAAGGTCTTTTTAAAGGTATCACCATGGAGGAAAATTTCTAAGGTTTGGTCAGAAAGGCAAGTTGAGTCCAAGGTTCATAGGGCCATATGAGATTTTGGAACGTATTGGCCCTGTAGCTTATCGATTGGCACTCCTTACTGAGTTGGCCAAATTACACGATGTGTTTCATGTGTCGATGCTTCGGAGATACCGCTCTGATGAGTCGCACATACTACCAGTGCAAGAGATACAAGTACAAGAGGATTTGTCATATGATGAGGAGCCAAAGACCATTCCCCGTCTCGAGAGGTGAAACAGCTTCTGCAAACAAAAGACTGCTTAGTGAAAGTTCGCAACACCACCGAGAGAAGAGCTACTTCAGGAGCCATAAACTATGAGAGCACAAGATTCAACTCTTCTGAATCAGTATGAATCCCCGAGGATCGAAATTCTTATGGGAGAGTTGTAACATCTCAAATTATACCCAATCCAAGCGATAACATGTTTAGGGTATAATAAAAGTAATAAAAAGATATTTTTCTGTGAATAAATAAAGATAAAAACAAGTAGGAATATGCATAAGTTAAATTACAAATAATAAAGAAGATTTGAGGCTATTGTAAAAATAAATATAAATTGATTTGCAAATATTAGAAGAGTTTGAGACCAAAGTGAAATGAAAAGCGGATAAGATCAATAAGGATAAGCACTAGTTAAATATTCATTTTCGGGTCTTGGAGAAAGTGGAGAGCAAATTACCGATACAGAGAAGAGAGAAGAAAGGAAGAAGAATAAGAAGGTTACATCACAGGTACCTGATACATGCACCTTGAGTTGTATGGAACTATGGTATTTGTAGGATTTATATAGCAAATTATGGAACTTGTTAAGTTCCGTATGGAAAAGTATCGATTTCTTCGTACAACTAGTATGGAAACTATGTTTGTGTAAATGCAGTTCCAGTTTTGGTCTAGAAAGTTTAGATACCTGCTCTAAACCTTTCTGAGTATGGCTTGGCTTGGAAACCTCAAACCCATCATAGTAATGAGCCGGTAAGCAGCTCTAGCGCTCTATGGGATGCTGCTGGTACGCCTACTTGCAGTCGGAAGTCCCAGAAATCTATTTTGACCCATATGTAAAATGGACCTTAGAACAAGTTTTTGGGTCAGAAATAAAGGGAATTTAGTAGTGAGTCCTTCTGGTAACTTGTAGCCACATCAATGAAATTGATGTTAGGCTTTTGAATTTCTCGATTTGGACCTCTTTAGACCAAGTTATGGTCTTTTTATTTCGAGGCCACCCAGCTGATTCAAATGGCCGGGCCCATTCAGCTCGTCAACTAGCCAGACATTAGAACGGGTTTTTGGGTCAAAAATAAAGAGAATTTTGAAGTAAGTCCTTCTGGGAAATTGTAGCCACATCAATAAACTTGATGTTAGGCTTTTGAATTTCTCAATTTGGACCCTGTAGACCAAGTTATGGTCTTTTACTCCGAATACCAAATGGGTGAGAGGTCACCCATGAGGTCGCCCAATAGAGGTCGCACCATGCAACAGAGGTCAGCAGACCTCATGCAGCAGGGGTCAGCAAACCTCATGCAGCAGGGGTCAGCAGATCTTGTCCCGAAGAGCCTCACCATCTCAGAGCTCAACTTGTCAATTCAGTCACTGTCGTGATTTGACTACGTATGACTTCCACTCTAAGGTCATAACTCTCTTCATCCGAACTCCGATTTGATGTTCTCGACTGCGGAAACCCATTGAGTCAAGAATCCATTCATATGCCTGAGGAAGATAGAATGTGTCAGATTGAGTAGGTCAGACCGAGCTCACCAAGGTCGTCGCCGTCACCAGTCAATTGTCTTGTTGATCACGACAGACCTCTAATTTCGGAAGGTCATAACTTCTCCGTCCGAACTCCGATTTGGATGTTCTTAGACTCTATGGAAAGCCCATTGAGTCAAGAATCCATTCATATGCCTGAGGAAGATAGAATGTGTCAGATTGAGGTGTCAAACCGAGCTCGTCCAGTAGAGCTCAGCTTGTCCAAAGCCTTCGTCACCGCCTAGGTTGACTACGTATGACCTCCAACTCGAAGGTCATACCTGGGTCCGAACTCCGACTGGGTGTTATCAGACTCAGTGGAAAGCCATTGAGTCAAAAATTCATCAATAGACAGCTTGATAAGATTGGAACTCATATTAGTTCCAGAAAACATGAAAAACAGTAGGCACTACAACTAACCATAGTTATTCATATTATGAACGCCTATTATGAATTCATAAATAGCTCATAAGCATACATGGTAAACATAGTTATTCATGCATATAATGAGATATGAAAAATGTAAAGATATGAATAACTGATTGTATATATATCGCATATGATTACCGAATGACAATAATTATTCGGGAATATGAGATATATACTGAACATAAATACATATTGGATTGTCCGCTTAGAACCCGGTAGAGGGATAGATGGGCATGCTTATTAGGAAAACAAGTCCGCAGCATAAGCAAGTTCTGATATCGTAGGCCCCATTCGGGTTTATGACAGATCCCGTTTGATCACGGTGGCCCCGAAGTACTACCACAAATGGGCTCCGGCCCTCATGGATGGTCGCCTCGCATAGCGGATGATACCTTCGGGTATAATATATCGCAAAGGCTCGGGCTCCCCGCGGACCACCGTTTACATGAATACTTCGGGCCCTCATGGACCACTGCTTCGCATGCTGAGTATAGCGCCGGGCCCTTATAGCTCCTCTCGTATCCACTTCTAAGGTTTATGCACTGAAACTAAAGAAAAAGCCGACGTATATGCAAAGGAAAATGTAGAGAATACATGACATGATATGAGAAGTATAGCACTCATGATATGAGCGATAAGATACAAGCATAAGAACAAGAAGTAAAAGTACAAGTTGACATGAAAAGTATCTGGAAGATGATAAGAAATGAAACTGGTTATGAAAAGTATATATATGAGAAATGATAAGAATCTGTACATGCTATATGTGTTATATGCATTTGTATAGAAGTGTGATGACCCTTAATAGAGGTCATCCATGTGTATTAATTCCACTAGCTGCAGAAATGCGTACTGATACCAGGTGGTCCATCAGTTAGCAAAGGTCCTCGTCTTTTGGCTCACAGCCGAATCTAAGACCAAATGAATGGGGGAGCACTTCTCACTACCAACCGAAGCATTCGCCTGGTAGTGAGAGTGCTCCCATTCCCAATATGTCCTTTGGTCTTGGGTTCGAGCTCACGAGGTTAAAGAAAGGGCAAAGGACATGCCCCTATAAACAGGAGTGGGACCACCGTCTGAGGGGCCAGGGGTGGGGCCCTTACAAAAAGGTGATACCAAGTCAGACGCCCCATTTCCAATCGTTGACTGACCCGCCAACCTCGCTGAATACTGTGTGGATGTCGGGTTACTGTGACGCTACCTCAGTAAAAATCGCGAGTCTCCTTGTACAGTGAGCTCTACCCACTACAAAACCCCGTATATCCCGTCCCAAACAATCCAATATATGCAACATATATCCAATATATCCAATCACATGAGTAAGACTACCATCACTTGGGCCCATAAACAATACTAATATGCATACCAACTATGATCCAACTATATATCCCATAGTTACAAGGTTACAATATTTTCAATAAACAATACAATGATAAAACTTAAAGAGTTCTAATACATGTAAACATCAACAGCCACATTCCGCTTTCTTCTAGCACTCAAATTCTCTAGGAAGAACCGTCCTCGCACGCTCCCCGTACCCGGTAAATAAAGGGGGTCCCACGACGGGTGAGCACGCTCGCAGGAGAATCGCTCTAAGTGGGCTACTCACCACCTAAGTAAGTTGCGCAATGTTCCACTTAAACACACATTCAAGCAAATGCATGATCCTACTTGAATGTCTACATGACCAACTCGTGATCCCGAGTCCTCGACTCCTCTCACACTCGCCTAAGCCTCGTATGAGAATTATTGTTTCATTAGTGGACAAGATAAATCCTCCGATGTATATATATCAATCACGTCCGACGATTGATATATTATTTGTCAGATCATTCTTCATGAATATCAATTGTGTTCACGATTGATATTTTTCATTTGGACTACCCTCCGATAATTAATATTTCACACCCTCCGAACCATTTTCTGTGACTCATCCTACGACTAACTCCTACAAATTTAGGATGTTCCAAAGGTATACGGAATGCATGTATGTCATTTCACAATCTAATCACATGTAAATATATAAACATGCACATATTCACATAATATCCAATCACAATCATGTCATGTAATTATCATTTCAAACATCAAAATTAGTCACTCAAGCATCGATCAAACACGAGCACCGATTTTAAATCACTCGACCACCACACATATTTTCACAAAATATATTCGTGACACTATTCCTAGGAACAGTAAAAACCCTAGGGTTTACTAGCCCAACACTCAACAGTCACTTCCGCTCACTTTGTGAACTCAAGATCTCAATTCCGCCATTCCCGCCTCATACATCAAAGCATACATTTCCACATAAATGCACAAATCCTAGGAACCCAACAGCCCGCGGATGTCACGTGACTGTCCACATGGGTTTCTAAATTTTCCACCCCGCCCAAGCTTTGAACCCATCAACGGCCCTCACGCCTCATTCAACTCAAACATTTGCAAAGTATTTAAAAGATGGAATAAAACGCAAGTGGAGAAAGTACTTCCTGAGTTTGAGAAAACTCCCCAAACTGCACCCACGCCGTCTCTCCGCGTAAAGGGGCCTTCTTGTCCCGAATACCGCCGACGGTCGGATCGTACGTATTTCTAGAGAGAAGTACTCTTTCTCTAAATCCCTCTCAATCTCGTCTCCTCTCGCCAAGCCCCGTTCTCGCCTGCTTTTGCTCACTTTTAATATTTGGAGAAGAAGACCGTTGTTCCCACTTTGCTTTATTATCATTTAATTCCAATTAAAATACCACTCCCTTATTTCTCCATAGCTTTCTTTGACATTCTAAGACTATCTCACTGGTCCATTTCCATCATTTCTCTACTCATACCACTTACGGTACATGAGTGCTTGTTATGTGTGACTCTCATCGCATCAAATCGCTTTACTAAGACCAAACGTGATGCCTAGAAAGCATGCTAATTCGACCGTCTCTAATATTACGAAATTTTACGTATAACTAGGATTTTTCGAGACGATTCCAACTATGAAACTGCTTCATCATCCTAGATCTAGAGAATAAATTACGGATTTTTTTAAATTAAATAACAATTTTGTAATCGGAATTACGTATTTTACCATTTTTCCGTAAATTGAATTCTTTGCCCTTACATTCTCCTCCCTTAAAACAGTTTCATCCCAAAATTCAGACAATCATCTGTCACCACATGCATATGCAACGCCGCACTTATCATGCATGTAACTAGCCATTTAAATCTCAAACGACTAAACCACGCACCTTCATCCCTACGCCGTGCTGGATAGGCGGCCCAGATCGCGGTCCTCGCTCCCACGTGATACCCTCCACCCATAGCGCCGCGATATCACCTCATCGGGCCTCACCTGCCTTAAGGCCGCAAGACCCGACACGTTATCAACAATGCACACTGGTCCCTCCTCAAAGGTCCCATCCGTGTCAATCTCAATTTGTCTCTAATCCACCACATGAGCCTGGATCCTGAGTAGCATTCCCGAGCACGGCACGTGAAACACCTCGCGACACCCGATTACGCCTGGGCGGTAGCCAACCCAAGACGCACAGTGCCTATCCTCTCGAGATTTCGAGAGGCCCAATAAACTTCGGCGATAGCTTCCCGCGCTTACCGAACTTATCACTCCTCTCTTAGGCATCACCTTCAAGAAAACGATCACTAACCTCGAACTCTAAGGGTCGACGTCGCACATTGAAGATAGCTCTTCCGCCGGCTCGAGCCGTGAGAAGACGCCCTGTCGTATCGTTTACCTTCTGAGGTGTCTCTAATCAAATCCAGACTCGTGATGGATCTCTCTCCCACTGTCCATCCTAATCTGACTCCACATGGCCTCCCACAATGCCTCATACTCATACATCCGCATACTGCCCCGATAACTATTGTTCAGGAAGAATTCCACTGAGGGCAATTAATCCTCTACCCTTATGATCCAGGACGCATGCTCGCAGTATGTCCTAACACCCGTATGTAATCCATACAACACGTAACCCACACAACCCCGCTTCGTGTAAAACACTAACCTCTCCAAGGTCACAATCAACGGGCAATCCAATGGAAAACGCTCTACGCGAGCAGCTACGCGTGACTCCTGGCTTTGTGAGTTTTTGACAACCCAAGAGGTAGGGCTCTCCCCTACTGCATTTTATTCCCTTTGTAAGGTCTCACTTTCTCGGCCCACTCCGGGCGAGGTGGTCCCACCACAAAGCTAGCAGGCAATCTTCTTGCCCTTTTTCACCTCACAGTAGCTGGACTCAGCATCAAAGTGAGCACAGCCGCAGAGACCTCTCACTACCAACCGGGCTACTAGCTCGCTGGTATGAGAGTGCTCCCATTTCAATATGTCCCTTTCGTCTGGGGTTCGAGCTTTCACTGAGGCGAAAGAAAAGTGGCAAGGACATGCCCCATAGTCATGGGAGCGGGACCACCCTAGCCTGAGCCAGGTGGCCCTTACAAGGTGTTTTTGGGAGAGGTCTATTTCTAAGCCATTTCCGACGGTGGTCCACCACAAGCAGGCGGGCATGTCTCTCGCCTTTTTCGCCTGCGGAGCTGACTCCAAGATCAGGGAGCGATATTGTCGTGGAAAGACTCACTCTTCAACTGAAAGCAGAATTCGCCTGGCAAGTGAGAGTGCTCCCCATTTCAATATGTCCCGTCTGGGGTTCGAGCTCACGAGGCGTAAAGAAGGCGGCAAAGATACGCCTCTATACCACAATGCGACCACACCCGTCTGAGCCGGGCCAAAGGTGGTGGCCCTTTACACGTAAAGCTTAGCACGGGTGTTCAATCCGTGTAGGTACAGAAGAGGAAACCAGAGGACAGGACAACTGCCATCAAGAAATAAAGGCCACACTTTAATGGGGGTGTGCTCCACTGAAGACCTTAGTCTATTTTGTATATGAAATTTCAGAACCCATGTAAATATCAGAGATGTTGAACACTTCCATATATGGAGCTTGTATATATATTTTGTAATCCAATGCGCTGCAATATAATGCAAGTTAATTGTTTAAATATATGAATGAACTAGCTTAAAGTTTATATGTGAAGGAAAAAAAATGACTTCACTACACCCTATGCCGAAGTCGGGGGCTACACATCACCTTCAAGAAGACATGATCCTCAACCTCGATCCTATGGCCGACATCGCACATCAAAGATAGCTCTTCGTTGTGCTCGAGCCGAGAAGACGATGTCAGACGCTTCTCACCTTCTCGAAGGTGTCTCTAATCAGATCGTGACCAATGATGGCTCTTCCCACCCTATCCAACATAATCTGATCTACATGGCCTCCCATACAATGCCTCATACGGCACATTCAGATACTCAGCTCGGTAACCGTTGTCAGAGGCGAATTCCACTTAAAGGCAAAATGCTCCTCCCACTAGCAATTCCTTTACGATCCAGACGTACGCTCAAGCAAAGACGCCCTTCTAACACATGTATAGTCCTCTCAGACTGACCATCTGTCTGAGGATGGAAAGTTGTACTCATCGTCAGCTGTGTGCCCATAGCCTTTTGGAAAGTCTTCCAAAAGTGCACCGTAAACCTCGGGTCCCTATCCGACACTATGGATACTGGTACCCATGTAAATTTCGACTATCTCTCGAATACAACCTGTGAGAATCTCCAGCGCGAAGGTCATCCGTAAAGGCTAGAAATGTGTCGACTCTCGTGAGCCGGCCGCATCACCCATACCGCCATGCTTCGCTGTCTCGCGGCAAGTGGGTCACAGTCCATCGACGTGGGCTCCCACTTCCACCGCCCACCCCAATGACTAAAGTATCCCTTCGCTTCGTGCTCACTTTAACCTCGTCGACATGTGAGACATTGTCGAACAAAGTCCCTACGTGTCTCTTCATCCCACTCCACAAGATCGCGACGAAGATCCTGCACATCTTCGTACACTGATGCACCGAAACGAGCAAAGTGAAACTCCCGAGAATCTCCTCTCTCTCAAATCCATTAACCGGGGAACCACTACCCGTCCCTATATCGAAGAATACTGATCCATGTTGAACGGTCCAACCTCGTCACTCCGTATTCGACCGTACCTTATCCCCCGATGGACACTATCTCGCGCCCCGCCACCGGGACTCAATCACCGCTTCAATAGAGATGGTGTAGCCACTAAACTCCCAGGCTCCGAGTCTGCTCGCATCAGAGCCCAAACCGGTCCTACGCCTCGAGCATCCGCCACTCCCGAAGTTATACTGGGCCAACGCCTCATGACTTCCGACCAGTGCATCGCCCACTACACGGCTCTTGCACGGATGGTAATGCAAAGTGAAATCATAATCCTCTAGGAACTCCATCCATCTCTCAAGGCTGGGCCATCAGGTCCCGTGAAAATATACTTCAGACTTTTATGGTCTGAGTACAACTCGAACTCCTCGTCGTATAAGTAGTGGCGCCAAATCTTCAAGGCGAAGACTATGGCCGCCAACTCCATGTCATGTGTGGGGTAAATCTCCTCGTGATTCTTCAACTCACGAGAACCATAAGCTACTACCCTCCTGAACTGCATCAAAACACATCCCAATCCGGCCCTCGAGGCATCACAATACACTGTGTACCCCTGTCCCCTATCCGAACCATCAAGACGTGTGGAGCTGAAGTAAGTCCCTTCAACTCCCGGAATGCCCCGTGATCGGGTCATCCCAATCAAACTTGACCTCCTTCCGGGTCAACCTTGTGACGCCCTGCAACCCGGGGTCCGCTGATCACCCCATCAACTCCGAATACTGAATGTCCGTGACCCGACATTTTCATGAAAACCGGGCAGAGTCCCTTTGTACGGGAGCTCTACCAACACAACACCGCATAAACCTGTCCCAAACAAATTCAATATAACTGCCTATGATTGCAAACTACCACTGGGCTCATAAACCAATACTCATAACAATGTATATATGTATCCAACTATCCAACCATAGTTCAAGAGTTCAAATTTTACTCTTATACAACACATATATTAAAATTAGAGAATTCTAATACATGTAATACATCATAACCCAATGCCACAATCCGGCTTTCTTCTAAACTCTGCCTCTAGGATACTTCGGCCCTCGTACGCCCTCGTACCAGAAATAGTATCCCTCGACAGGTGAGCTAATGTTCAAGAGCTGAATACCCTAAGGGCTACTCTCCACCTAAGTGCAGTGCAATGCTCCAAAATAAACACAAGCAAATGCATGATCCTACTTGAACGTCTAACCGATCATCTCTACAATTTGTGTCCCCTCATCGACTCTCACACCTCAGCCAAGCCTCGTATGAGAATTCATTATGTTTATTTGCTCAGGACAACCGATGTGTATATATCAACTGGGCCGTCTCGACGATTGATATTTTTAGTATGGACTACCTCCGATCATTTTTAGTTTTAAACAACCCTCCAATCCATTTTTCCGAGACTCTCCTCATGCACTCACCCTATCATCCTAGTAAGGTGCTCCCAAAGGCATATGGAACAATGATGCCATTTCCATTACAGTCTATATCATATGCAAATATATCAACATGCATATATTTACCTAAAATTCAATTCACACAATCATGTCATGTAAATTCTCATTTCATTACATCAAAATTAGCTCACGTGGGCTAACGATTAAACACGAGCAATTCGAATTGAATCACTCGACCAAACACATTTTCATACAAAATTTATTTTGTGAACACTATTCTCGGGAATAGTAAAACTCTCGGTTACTATTCCCGAAAAATCACCAATCGTCGGTTCACTGTATTTTAATTTCACGGCCATCACTTCATACAAACCAATACATGATTTAAAGCATAATTACGCTATTAAAGACCCAAATAGTCCCTCATGCTTAATGTTGCTCACATTGTCCAATAAATTAATCAATTCACCTAAGCTGGGGACCGATCAAACGCCGCTCAAGGCCTCAAGCCAACCAAAACATTGTAAACACTTAAATAAAGTGTAAACTCCAAGTAGGGAGAAACCGCTACCTCTCTATTGAGAACCCAACTAAGATCACGCCAAGCCCTTCGTAGAGCAAGCCTTTCCTTTTGTCCCGAAGATCACGATACGGATCGCGATATTTTAGAGAGAAGTCGTAATCTCTCTTAAAACACCATTCAGCCAGCTCCACGCTCCTCTCCGGTTTTCACGCTTTTGGTTCCTACTAATATGTGACGGTCACTCATTTTGGCATTATTCTCATTTAAACAAATTCTAAAATGACCATTATGTCCTTCTTTTCCCAGTTTTGACATTTGGTACTATCTCGGCCGTCCATTTACATCATTTCTCTACTCATACCACTCATGGAATATGAGTACGTGTTATATGTGACTTTGTCGATCGAAAAACTGCTTTTACTAAGACCGAACCGTGATGCTCGAAAAACGGTAAATCTCGACCGTCTCGTAATTGACGAAATTTTACGTGCTAGCTAGATTTCGTGAGACTATTCCAACGGTAAAATCCATTTCATCATCCAAGATCCAGAGAATAAATTTTGGATTTTTAACCGAAATTACAATTTTGTAACCAAAATTACGATTTTGCCATTTTTCCAGAAATTGGAATTTCTCAGGTCTTACATTCTCCCCTCCTTAAAAGGAATTTAGTCCCAAAATTCTGGACAATCACAGTCACTCACATGCATATGCACCAGATTCACTACGTATGTAAACAGCCTATTTAAATCTTTAAACGATCAAATCATATACCTTCATCCCTAAACAAGAATGGATAGGCGGCCCGTGATCGTGTCCTCTCGCGGGCCTCCCATCGCTAACTCCTCCACCCATAGTGACGCCATGAGTACCAACACTAGCCTCAGCCTGCCTTGTGTCGCAAACCCGATCACGGCTATCTAAAATGCACACCGTCCCTCCGGTCCCATCCGTGTCAACCCTCTATCCGCCCCTAATCCACCATACGAAATGGATCTCAAGTATGCCTCCGAGCATGGAGACGTGAAATACCTCGACACCGTCATGTCAGGGGCAAGAATCTTCAACCGGCACGCTACTTGCCTATCCTCTCGAGTATCTCAAAAGGTCCAATGAATCTCTACGATACTCTTCCCATCATTGCCGAACCTCGACCAATTCTCTCTTATAAGATTACCTTCAAGAAGACGTGATCCCTAACCTCGAACTCTAAGGGTCGACGTCGCACATCAACATAGCTCTTCTGCCAGCTCTAAGCCGTGAGAAGACGTTGTCGTATCTAGCTCACCTTCTCGGAGGTGTCTCTAATCGATCAGACCACCGATGAGCCTCTCCACCTCGCCCAACATAATCTGATCTGCTACGGCCTCCCATATAATGCCCTTCACGGCAATATCCGTGATACCGCCCTGCAATCGCTGTTGTAGGCGACCCACTAAAGGCAAATGCTCCTCCTACCATCTCTTATGATTCAGACGCATGCCGCAAAGATGTCCTCTAACACTTCAGATAATTCCTCCTCAGATCGACCATCCGTCTCGCGGTGGAACGCAGATCATGGTTAGTCATAGTTCATACTGAAACTTTCCAAAAGTGCGTCGTAAACCCCAGGTCCCTATCCGATATTATGGATACCGGTACTCCATGTAGCTAGACTATCTCTCGAATGTACAACCGGTAGAATCTTTCTAAGGCGAAGGTCATCCACACGGCTAGAAAATGTGCCGACTTCGTGAGTCGGTCCACTATCACCATACCGCTGTCATGCTCACAAGGTCCGTGGCAAGTGGGTCACAAAGTCCATCGTGACGTGCTCCCACTTCCACTCGGCCACCTCCAATGGCCGGCGTAACCCGCAGCTTCTCGTGCTCAAATTTCTTTAACCTCGCCGACACGTGAGACATCGCCAAACAAAGTTCTCTACGCGGCCCTCTTCATCCCACTCCGCAGATCGCCACGAAGATCCCGTACATCTGCGCACCGATGGACGGCAACCGAGAGTAGTGAAACTCCCCGAGAATCTCCTCTCTCAAATCACCAATCGAGAACCACTACCCGGCCCTCTATAATCAAGACTACCATCCGTGTGGATGGTCCAAATTTCACCAGACCTAATCGTACCAACAATCCCGATGGACACTATCTCTGTGTGTGGCCCCTAGGACTCAATCACTCTACTCAATAGAGACGGTGTAGCTACCAAACTCCCCAACGTGCCCTCGAGCCCGTCGTCAGATCAGAGCCCAAATCCATCCTACGCCTCGAGCATCCGTCATTCCCTGAAGCCATACTAGCCAATGCTCCTCAGGACTTCCGACCGACAGATCAGCCAATTACATTTACCTTACCAGGATGGTAATGCAGGAGTAGATCTTAGGAACTCCATCCATCCGTGCCTCATATTGAGGTCCCGTCAAGAAAATATACTTCGACTTTTGTGGTCCGAAAGTACACCCGAATCGCCTCACCATAAGTAGCTGGCGCCCAAATCAAGGCGAAGACTACGGTTGCTCCACTCCATGTCATGTGGGGTAATTCCCGCCATGATCTCTCATTCGACGAGAACCATAAGCTACTACCCTCCCTGACCGCACTTCAAACACATCCCGCTCCGCCCTCGAGGCATCATCATTAATCGGTACCCTACCGTCTAGGACTATCAATAGGAGCCGGCAAGCCTCCTCTTCAACTTCGAATGCCTCCTCGCACGGCCATCCCAATCAAACTTCACTCCTTCCGGTCAATCTCGCCATAGGTGCCGCGACCCAGAGAAATCCTCAATGAATCTCCTGTAGTACCCAACCAATCCCAAAAAACTACGTATCTCGAAGACTGACTTCGGCCTCGACCTTCTCTGGGTCCACTGGCACACCTAATACTGACTCCACGTGTCCCAAAAATCTCACCTCATTAAGCCAAAACTCGCACTTATTGAACTTAGCGTACAACTGATGATCTCTCAGCAATTGTAAAACGATCCTCAAGTGATACTCATGCTCCCACTCTGACTGGGAGTAAATCAAAATGTCATCCACGAAGACTACGACAACCGATCTAGATAGTGGTTAGAATAATTCGATGACAGTCCATAAATGCCGCGCATTCGCCAATCCAAAGGGCATCACCGTAAACTCAAAGTGCCCATAACGCGTGATTAACGATGCCCAGTGGATATCCGTCTCCCTAACCCTCACCGATGGTAACTAGTGCGAAGGTCTATCTGGAGTAGACTCGCGCTCCTTCCCAACCGATCAAATAAGCCGCCAATCCTGAACGGTAATCGATTCGACCGTAACCATGTTCAATCACTCGTATGATATGCACAAGGGTCTTGTCCTTCTTCTTCGCTAGGCAGAACCGAGCACCCTACGGTGAAGCGCGCTCTGGCCTAAAGAACCTCGCTCTGGGTAGGGCCCGTGAACCGGACTCGAAGTTCCCCGCAACTCAACTCCGTTCCATCCTATGCGAGTCATAGAGATGGGCGGGCAATTGTGACGTAATCGATACCAAAGTCTACAACCCTCTCGCGGAGGCAATCCCTAGTTCATCCTAAAACATCCTCATACTCGCAAACTACTCGAGGTAGATCTAAGTCCGGTCTCACCTCGTCCTCTAGGGTAAGGCTCGCTAGCCAACCCGCCAACTGTCCCTGACACCTAGACTTGTACACCGTCTGGGGTAAAACACCAAGCTTGTCCCCCTGAAACATAACTCGAGTACCGTCCTGCGTGTAGGTGGTAACCCTCCTACGCTCACAATCGATAGCGACTCTGTAAGCTATCAACCAATCCATCCCCAGGATGACATCGAACTCTAACATGTCCATGATCCTCAGGTCCACTGTGAGTAGAGTCCCCGAGATCTCTAACTTGCAACCACGACATATCATCTCTATCCTCGCCCTAATCCCTAAGGGAGAACTCATATACAAGGGTTCCTCCAAGGCCTCAGCCTCTAAGCCCAACTTATCATTAACCGACAAGAAGATTCTAAGGTGTAAACACAAATTACGAGACACTATTCACATACCGAAAATTTTATACACTATGTCCATGTATTCATAGGTAATGCAAGACAATAATTTCATATTTAAAATCATATGCAACAAAAAATTTTATTTTATAAAATTTTACTTTATTATTATTTTTTTAAAATTTTATTTCAGAGTATATATATTTTTTTTATTTTCCAGTAGAACCAAAAATAGTTATTTTAAATTATTTTTTTTCCAATTTTCTGAAAAATGGTAAAATGGTAATTTCGGTCAAACCTAAATTTTTCTGTAGATTCTGATGATGAAATGCATTTCACCGTTGAATCGCCTCGAAACTAGCTACCACGCCGACTCGCCAAATTCCTAAACAATCCGACCACGTTTCGAGACACCTGCATCGGGTGCCTTAAACGGTTGAGAGATTACAGATGTGACAAAAGTCACCTACTACATATACTCTTGTGACACATGTTGCAAGATTAGAGAGATGATGGAAATGTACGGCCTAGATTGTGCCAAGTGTCAAAAATCAAGATAAAGGGACATGAAAGGAATTCTTGCAAATGTTAATGAGAATAAAACAAAAGGCAAATAGTGTTCATCTTCTCCAAATGGAGAAAATCGGTAGGGGCTGGAACAAATGGACAGTGAGTGAAGTTTTTGTGATTTTAGAGAGAGAATGAGCTTCTTCTCTCTAGAGGATTTAAGGTCGCTCGAGCCTGCTCAACGGAAGCAAGAAGCAAAAGCTCGCTCTACGCGGCGAGGCTACGCTGCACACCGATTCGTGGAGTTCCACAACTCCAAGAGGTTGGGATCTTTTCCTACTTGTGTTATTTTTTGGCTAAGAGTCATGTAAATGGTTGGGGACATTATGAGGCTTGGATTAGCCGTGTTTTCGGTCTCAAAACATTTGAACCGAGTGGAGAAAATCCCCATTGTTGTGGCGGTGAGCAGTGCCAACCGAGGGTTTCACTGTTCACGTGAATAGTGATGTGATTTTTATGATGTTGAGTGATTCAAAATGAATTGTTTCAGGTTTACACTAGCCCATGTGAGACAATTTTGGTAAGTTATTGATTGTGAATTTGCATACCATGATTTATGTGGGATTAATTATTCTCAGATATACATGTTTCATATAATAGCATGAGTTTGTCGTGATTGGCATCATGTATCCATATGCACTAGGCACCTTAGGAATATTAGAGCGAGTGCATGATACTTAAATTGAAAGAAAAACGAAAAATGTTTGTTAAAGGAATTTCGACATAAGATTTTCCGAACATCACTGAGAGTCGTCCAACGTATCACTTCCTGACGAGGACCATGACTGAAGCTTTAGCGTTATCCAACAATCTCGCCTGAGGTAGTCCAATATTTTACCGAAACTCAATAGCAAGTTTTCGAGGACAAAAAGCTTTTGTTTTGAAAACTGGATATTTTACTGCATCTGCCTTAGGTATATGTGAGGGAGGCCGGTAAGGACTGAGATAGATCAGCATGTAGACATTCGAGTAGATTCATGTAATTGCTTGGATGTGATTGTTTGCCATGACATGTGCACTTAGGTGGGGAGTACCCACGTAGGAAATTATCTCTACTAGGCTTTGCTCACCTTGTCGAGGGATCACTATTTCAAGTACAAGGAGTGGAAAGGAGGACGGTGCTCATTAGAGGCCCCGTTTAGAAGAAATCCGGGTTGTGGCTTTGACATTGTCATTTTGTATAACATGTATTAGAAATTGTACATTTTAATATATGTTGAATTAAGAGTAATTTATTAACTCTTGAACTATTGTATATAGTTGATGCATTTTGAGTATTGATGCAGAGGCCCAAGTGGTCATTATTTTACTCGCATGTAGACCCTATGTGGTCATTGTTAATATTTGGGACAGGTTGTACCTTAGGTAGGGCTCCCCGTACAAAGGGGACTTTGCCCGATTTTTGTGAGTGGTGTCGGGTTACCCGACATGCACGAGTATTTCGCGGGTTGACGGGTTGTCAACGGACACCCCGGGATTGGGGTGTCACAGCTTGGTATCGAGCCTAGGTAAACGATTACCGAGGGAGCTCGGGTTTGATATCCATAAGTTTAGTCCTGATACCAGCTTCACAGCTTGGTGTCAAAGCTTAGGTATACGAATACCTAGGGCTTGAGGGGCTTGGGCTTAGGCCATAGTCATTAAGATGTGAGAGCATCGCAACTCGATGTAGAGTTAAGTATGTGATTACCTAAGCAATCACGGGACATGATTAGAACACGGCATGCATTGTGTTTTATGTGATTTTGTGATTGTTTTGTATGAATTGTATGATTTGTGTGTTAGGTGAATAACACATAAGAAAAAAAAATGTTGAACACTAGGGTTTAGTGTGAGAACAAGTTGTTTGAGGAATTTTGGGCAATAGTTCGTAATTAAAAAAATATATATATATATATATATATATATATATATATATATATATATATATATATATATATATATATATATATATATATATTTTTTTTTTTTTTTTTTTTTTTCTAGACAAAGAGTCTAGCTTTTGAACATGAAATGCATTGTGGTTGTGAAATTCGAGAAAATTAGTTTTTTTGTAATAAGAAAAGAGTTTAGAATTAAATTCTTGAAAATTTTGAGTTTGTATGAACTGCAGCTGTCAAGCTACCGCATTTGTGAAAGAATAAGCGAGGCCACTGGAGATGAGAAAAAATGGTGTTGAGAGAAAAATTTTTCGCTGCTTTACGTTGTAAATAAGAAAATATATATATATATATATATATATATATATATATATATATATATATATATATATATATATATATATATATATATATATATTTTTTTTTTTTTTTTTTTTTAATTCTGGACTATTTGCCCAAAATTCCTCAAACAACTTGTTCTCACACTAAACCCTAGTGTTCAACATTTTTTTTTCCTATGTGTTATTCACCAAGCACACAAATCACACAATTCATACACAACAATCACAAAATCACATAAAACACAATGCATGCCGTGTTCTAATCATGTCCCGTGATTGCTTAGGTAATCACATACCTAACTCTACATCGAGCTGCGATGCTCTCACATCTTAATGACTATGGCCTAAGCCTGCCCTCGCCTCCCAGGTATTCAGATATCAAGCCCGGAACACCAAGCTGGGCGAAGCCGGCATCGACTAAACTTATGGATACCCAAACCCGAGCTCCCCAGAATCGCTTACCCAAGTTTGATACCAAGCAGTGACGCCTAAAAACCCGAGGGTCCGTTAATCCACCCAACCTCGGACACTGAATGCTCGTGACCCGACATTTTCAATAAAATCAACGTGCAGAGTCTCATTTGTACGGAGCTCTTACCCAATACAACACTCGCATAAACTCGTGTCCCAACAAATTCAATAAAACTACTTATGATTAAACGACTACTGGGGGTTTCGCTAAACCAATACTCATCAATGATATATGTATCCAACTATCCAACCATAGTTCAAGAGTTCAAAGTTTACTCCTTATACAACACATATTAAAATTAGAGAATCTAATACATGTAATATATCATAACCCAAAGCCACAATCCCTTTCTAAACCTTATTCTAGGACGAGCCGGTCCCCGCACGCTCCCCGTACCTATAAAATAGCATCCCCGACAGGGCGCAGCCATCACTGCAGAGGAATCACCCTAAGTGGGCTACTTCCACCTGGGCGCAGCAAGGTAATGCTCCAAAATAAACACACATCCAAGCAAATGCATGATCCTACTTGAATGTCTAACTGATCATCTCATACCCGAGTCCTCACCGACTCCCTCACACTCGCCTAAGCCTCGTATGAGAATTATTATGTTTATTTGTTTATGGACAACCCTCCGATGTGTATATATCAATCTGGGCTGCCTCGACGATTGATATTTATGGACTACTCCGATGTGTATATCAATCGTGGGCTGCCTAACGATTGATATTTTTAGTATGGACTACCCTCCGATCATTTTTTAGTTTTAGACAACCCTCCGAACCATTTTTCTCTAGACTCTCCTCATGCACTCACTCCTATCATCCTAGGGTGCTCCCAGTGCATATGGAATGCATGATGCCATTTCCATTACAGTCTATATCATATGCAAATATATCAACATGCATATATTTACCTAAAATTCAATTCACACAATCATGTCATGTAAATTCTCATTTCATTACATCAAAATTAGCTCATGTGGGCTAACGATCAAACACGAGCAATTCGACTTAAATCACTCGACCAAACACATTTTCACACAAAATTTATTTTGTGAACACTATTCTCTGAATGTTGAAACCCCGCCTACTATTCCCGAAAAATCACCTGGTTTGGCTCACTTTGTGGACCCGAATTTCACGATCATTTCAGCCCTATACAAACCAATACATGATTTAATACATAATATACGCTATTAAAGACCCAAACAATCCTCATGGTTACTGTGTTGCTCACATCGGGTTCAATACCAATCAAATCGGTCCCAAGCTTTGGGACCGATCAAACTACAGCTGCTCAAGGCCTCAAGCCAACTAACATCAGAAAGCACTTAAATAAAGTGTAAACCCAAGTAGGGAGAAAACCCCACTCCTCGGAGTTTGAGGAAACTCCCTAAATCGGCACTCCACGCCAAGCCCTTCCACAGAGAACGCTTTTCCTTCTTGTCCCGAACCATTAAGGTCTGGACGATATTTTTTGTAGAGAGAAGCCAAAATTTCTCTCTAAACACCATTCAGCCGCCCACTGCCTCTCCTCTCTGGTTTTCACGTTTTTTTGGTTCTCATTTCAATATGTAAGAGACGGTCACTGTTCATTTTTGGCATTATTCTCATTTAAACAAATTCTAAAATGACCATTATGTCCTTCTTTTCCCAGTTTTGACATTCGGCACTATCTCGATCGTCCATTTACATCATTTCTCTACTCATACCACTCATGACACATGAGTACGTGTTATATGAGACTTTCGTCGCATCGAAATCGCTTACTTAATTCGAACCGCGATGTCTCGAAAACGTAAATTCCGACCACTCCCGAATTACAAAAATTTGCTTGCTAGCTAGATTTTGTGAGACGATTCCAACGATGAAATCCGTTTCATCATCCGAGATCCAAAGAATAAATTTTGGATTTTTAACCGAAATCACAATTTTGTAACCAAAATTACGATTTTGCCCTTTTTCCAGAAATTGGAATTTCTCGGGTCTTACAAACCTAGTCATAGGTGCTGCTATCCTGGAGAAATCCTCAATGAATCTTCTGTAATACCCAGCCAATCCCAAGAAACTACGTATCTCCAAAACTGACTTCGGTCTCTCCCAACTCATCACTGCCTCAACCTTCTCCCCGTCGACCGACACTTCGAGCGTCGACACCACGGTCCCAAAATCTCACCTCAAGAAGTCGTACTGCACTTACTAAAACTTGGCGTGATACCTGATGGTCTCTCAACAATCGTAAATGATCCCGGTGATACTCATGCTCCCACTGACCGGGAGTAGATCAAAATGTCATCCACGAAGATCACTAATAAACCTGACTAGATAGTCAATCCGCGCATGATCCATGAATTACCGGGCATTCAAGTCATCAATGGGCGGCATTACCGCAAACTCAAAGTGCCCATACGCGCCTTTAAACGCCGTCTTAGGTATATTCAGATCCCTAACCTCACCGATGGTAACCAAAGTATGGTCTATCTGAGTAGACTCATTCCTCTCAATCGGGATCAAACAAATCGCCAATCCGCACGGGTACCGATTCTGACCGTAACCCGCTCAATCTGTCTGTAGTCAATGCACAATGGCTGGTTCTTGCCCTTCTTTCTTGCAAACAGAACCGAGCGCCCCCATGGTGAAGTGCCTTGGCCTTATGAACCCTCATTCAAGAGGCTCCTATACCGGACTCGAGTTCCCGCACTCAACCGGCACATCCCTATAAGTGAGTCATAGAGATGGGTGAAGTACTGTGGTAACTCATAATCGAAGTCTACTATCCTCTGTGGAGGTAGTCTAGGTAGCTCATCTTGAAAAACATCCACATACTCGCATACTACTCGACGTATTTCTAAGTTTGGTCTCTCCTCTTCCTCCAGGTGCGCTCGCTTAGCCAACCCGCTTAACTGGCCCCCGACACTGACTCATATAACGTCTGGGGCAAATGTCATGCTTGTCTCCCCGAGTTCACACGAGTACCATCCCCGCGTGTAGGTGGTAACCTCTACGCTCACAATCGATAACGACTTTAAGCCGCCACCAATCCATCCCTGTGGATGACATCGAACTCGACATGTCCATGACTTCGCATCCACCGTGAGTAGAGTCCCGAGATCTCCAAAATGTTTAACCTCGAAGATATCCCTATGCTCGCCCTAATCCCTAGGGGAGAACTCACATACAAAGGCTTCTCTAAGGTCTCAACCTCTAAGCCCAACTTGATCACAACTGATGCAGCGATGAATGAATGCGAAGCACCAGAATCAAATAACACCCTCGCCGCATAGCGAGATAAAGAAAAACGCACCCTCGTATAATCGCTGATCCGTTGACTCACCACAAAGGTGATGGCGACACGCCCCAAACCCCTAATGTCCCCCGCCCCGTGGGCCTGGGCCCGTTCCTACCCATACTCGCCTCTCGGCCCGCCCGTGAAATGTGAGGCGCTCGCGAAGCCCTCTGGAACCGGTGATCGGGCCTCTCCTACCAGACCAAGGCCGCGGAGGAACGCACCGCATCCTCTCCGTCCCGCATCGACTCAGGGACCGTGGCGGGTCCCAAACCCCGGGATCCGCCTCCGGGGCAATCCTCTCCTCATGTGCCCAGCCGCCGGCAATGGCAAGACACCATCCGTCCCGCCGACCGACAACTTCCTCATCCGCCCCCGGTCCGACGGGCCGCGACTCCGGGGACCCTCGAGAACTAGAAGCTCTCTGCCTCTTTCCTGAATTGGAAGAAGACTGACTGTCCTTCCTCTTGTTACTAACACTCACATCCCGAGTGCTTCGAGCATCCTCTATCTCTCTCTCTATGGTCAGGGCTATCCCAACCATGGAATCTATATCCCGAGGTGCTCCTACATCCTCAATCTCGAATTCCGACAACTCATCCATTCTCAAATCTCCCCACTCTCACCGCACTGGCCACGTGAATCGATCATCAAATCGGGCTAATCCTATGAATCTAGCCATCGTAGTCCACGCTTCATCGCCCGTCTGGGCCTCTAAGTGAGCCAGCCTCTAGGAACTCCCGAGCCTTCGCATGTCTCAGCCTCGAAAGCAATTTACCCACGAACAACCTCCCGAAACTCGCTCATGTCATAACCTCTAAGTCTCTAGAAGTCCTAGCCCATCTCCACTCCATACCCGGCTCACCCTCTAGCCGAATGCGCCTAACCCGATCTCGGGTCAGATTCCGAGGTGATTCCATAGCCTCCAAGACATTCTCGATTCAGATAAACCAATGGTCCGCCACCATCTGCCCCCTCCCGTGGAATGCTCTGGAGCATGATGCGCTTTAAACCTCTGGAGGTTACTAGGACCTCCCTGACTACCTGCTATGCTAGCTTGTGCGATAACAGCCGGGCCGCAATCTCCCATGCAAATTTCAAGAAATGCCTCGATCAACATCAAGGCCGGGTCAAATGCTCCAGAGGTGCCTCGACCAAAGGCCCTGCACGTCCTCTATGTCCTCATCCTCTACTTGCCATCTACACAATTAACATGGCGCTTAAATTCAATATCGCATTCTAAGGCATAAACACAAATTTCGAGACACTAATCATACAAATAAATGTATACATTACTTCGTCCTTTGCATTTACGTGTAATGCAAGGCAATCAATTCTTGTATTTAAAATATTGTTCAACAAATTTTATTTTCAAAAAATTTCATTTTTGAAAATTTTATTTTTCAAGATTTTTCTCCAATTTTATTTGATTTTATTTCATTTTTATTTAATTTAATAATTTTTTTTTTGAAAAATTTTGTGATGAACAAAGGTTCATGAACCGAGTTCATAAACAATGTCAAAAAAATTGACTCGTGAACAAGATCGAGTCAAACCGGCCAAAAACAGTCGAGTGCACCAAGTGCACGTACCCCATCAGCAGCCGCGCCCCAGTGCTCATGCTTCGTCGCCTCACAAGACTCCAGCCGTCGCCCCGAGCGCCCAAATACCGCCATGTCATGCCGCGCGTTTAGTGCCCAACGCCCATACCGTGCCGCCCACACAGCGCCCAGAAACACAGACGCCTACCTCCCGAACTCGCTAGCTCCTTTGCTCAAGCATCGAACAAAATACTCATCCTTTTTTTTTTCCCCCATTTTCCAGAATACTTAATAAATTTATAAAAATTTATTTTATTCCATTTTCTTCGCTTCCACCGGTGAAAAACCTTAGAAAATAATTTTCATCATCTCATATATATTTTTTTTTCATTTCCAGTAGCCTCGTTGCTACTCCATACATGCAGTTGCTTGAACACTGCAATTTCTACACTAAGTAATTTTTGTTTTTTTGAGTTAACTTTAAAATTTTATTTCATTGTCCTTAAACCAAATAAATTTAGTAAAATTTATTTCTTTTTATTTCCTTTTGCTCGCCATACACCGTAAACTCCTAAACTTTCCACTCTTCATCCTATGCTATCAACCAAGCATATATGCACACAATTCATACCATCAACATGATCACACATCATTTCATCAACTCACACAAAACATAACAAACACATGCATGCAATGTCCTAGTTTTTGTCCCGTGATTTTCCTAGGTAATCTCATACCTAAACTTAACATCGAACCACACCTAGTGGTGATGTTCTTACCCGACTATGGCCTAAGCCCAAATCCTCAATCTCTAGGTTTCCATATACCTATACTCTACATCAAACCACCCAAGGATTTATGGATACCCAAACCCGAGCTCCCCTAGGTATTCGTGATACCCAAGCTCGATACCAAGTCGACGCCCCAAACTGGGATGTGTCCGCTGACCACCACAACCACGGACATTCGTGGAATGTTTCCGTAACCCGACATTTTTCATTTAAAACGGCAGAGTCTCCTTTGTACTCCAGGAGCTCTAATCAAATACAAACCTACATAAACATGTCCCAAACAAATTCAATATAACAGCTTCATGATTAAACGGCCACTTAGGCTCATAAACCAATACTATAACAATGTATATATATCCAACTATCCAACCATAGTTCAAAAGTTCAAATTTTACTCTTATACAAACATATTAAAATTAAAACAATTATAATACATGTATTACATCATAACCTAAAGCCACAATCCCAGCTTTCTTCTAAACCTTCCGTCTCTAAGACGAGCCGTCCTCGCACGCTCCCCCGTATCTCGAAAAATAATATCCTCTCGACAGGTGAGCTAATGCTCGCAGTGGAATCACCCTAAGTGGGCTACTCTCCACCTAAGTGCAATGCAATGCAATGCTCCAAAATAAACACACATTCAAGCAAATGCATGATCCTACTTGAATGTCTAACTGATCATCTGCACTCCAAGTCCTCATCGACTCTCACACCCCGCCAAGCCTCGTATGAGAATTATTATGCTTTATTTGCTTCAGGACAACCTCCGATGTGTATATATCAATCTGTCGCCTCCGACGATCGATATTATTTACGCGTGATTATTCTTCCAAAGAATTTCCTCGTATATTATAATAGGTTTAGAGATTTTCAGTTCTTGATTTTAGGAATAACTAGAAATAAAAATTTATCTTATATATATATATATATATATATATATATATATATATATATATATATATATATATATATATATATATATACATCTTATATATATAGATGTATAAGATAAAATTTTATTTCTCGTTGTTCTAAAATCGTACTCAAATTTAAACTCTATTATAATATACAGGAAATTCCTTTTTGAAATCCGTCATTTTAACATTCAGGCTATTATTAAGATAGCTGTCTCTTTGTTATGTTTGATATATACATGATGATAAGCAGGTACTGTGCTTCCATCAGTTCTAAATAAAGGTGGTATGGTTTCAAAAGATATATCTACATGATTTTCGGTTCTAAAAAGATATTGAACAATATTTTTCAGTTTTTCAGGAAAATTATTAGGTACTTGATAAATACTAGTTAAAAATATGTTTTTCAAAATCTCTTGATCCATCAGTTCAGGGATGAGTTCTAAATATTTTTTATCTAAAATAGAGATATTTATATAAGCTAAATAAACAACGAAAAATAAATCAGGATCATGGTAAGTCATATATCCCTGCTTTAATTCCACTGTTGCCCTAAATTGTTCATATAATATACACCGGTTCTTAAACACTTTGTGACGCCTAAAACCCGGGTCCGCTTGACTACCCAACCTCGCGGAATACAAGTGGAGGTCGGGTCGGGTTACCCCAACGCCACTTTAGAAAATCGGACGAGTCTCCTTTATGCGGGAGCTTCTACCCAACTTGATACTTTGCATATGCACATCTAAGCAGTCTGATATATACAATATATATATCCAATCACGACCACTTGAGCATGCATGATACTCAACATACAATGCTGAGCCCCTATGAATCCCTTCTCTTTCTTATAGTTACAGAGTTAATATTGTTACTCTTAAACAATACATATATTAAATAAATCTCAGACAGCAGTCTGCATACGCTACGCTCACAGTACATGAGGATCCCACGGCGGGGTGAGCTAAAGCTCAGTGGGAAGTCGCCACAAGTGAAATTCATATAAGTGCGGAGTGCAATGTTCCAAAGTAAACACACATTCAAGCAAATGCATGATCCTACTTGAATGTCTCATGACCAACTCGGATCGAGTCCTCGCGGGCTCTCTTTGCTCGCCTAAGCCTGGTATGAAATTATAATTTTATTAGTGGGCAACCTCGGAGTGAATATATCAATTGGGCCACTCGATGATTGTTATATATTATTTGTTAATGGACACCTCCAGATGAATATATATCAGCGAAGTAAAACACGACGGTTGATATATTATTTAGTTAATGGACTACCCTCAGATGAATATAAATCAAAGCTGGGCAGCTCAGACGGTTGATATATTATTTAGTTGTGGACTATCATAGATGGATATAAATCAAGCGGGCGTCAGGCGGTTGATATATTATTTAGTTTGGACTACCTCCAGATGATTAACATTTTAGACTACCCTCTGAATATTTTCTCTAGACTCATCTCATTTTCACTCTAATAATTAGGATGTTAAAGTCGCATCATCAGGAATCACCATCATAATCTGATTCGATCTTGAGTCTAATCATGCAAATATATAAACATGAATATACTTGCATTAAAAATTAAATCACGCAACATGTTATGTAATTATCTTTCAAGCATCAAAATTAGCACACTTGGGGCTAATGTTCAAAACAAACAATTCGATTGAATGCGTTGTGGCATTAAATCAGAGTGTCCAGTTGACTACGTCGACACTGCGGAAATTCTATACATCTCGTATCCATGAGGGCATACTGATAAAATAGCCACATGGGGCCCACTTTGTCCGTACTCATACTAACAAAATCTCAACTATATTCTCACTTAGTTTTCATGTTTGTTCTACTAAAGATTTATCGTATTCTGATATTTCTTAAAAGCCACATTTGAAACTCTTCTCAAAAACCTCTCACTTGAGAGTCTTGAGTCTCCTGGATAGTCTGCATTACTGAAAGGGTCTGACAGGGTGAGCAAGCCCGATAGAAAATTCTCCTACAAGGGTTACTCCCCGCTAATGCATATGTAATCATATATAAACAATCAATCACATTCCATACAATTATTCTCGATATAAAATGTCTACATAACATGCATGTGAGATCTGACCCATATCTTTATACACGAGTCGTAGGCTCTCACTGAAGTGCAAATGTGAAATAAACTAGTCACACACCACGACTAAACCATTGGAAAACCACTCCAATTTATTTTATCAAAAAGCGAGTTTTGATTCTTTTCCTTTATTTTGTGGGCCGCAGTTTGGGTTTGCAGGCAGGGCCGCCGCATGTACTCAGCATTTTCCGCGAACTTACATCGTGAGTTCATGTCTAGTGAATCATATATTGGGACTTTCTGCAGGAGGGATCTACCCAACTTACCATGCCAAACATGTGATTTATCATTTTGATCATTTACACACTTTCGTGAATCTCTGCCTTGGACTTTGTCCCATTTTCCAGTTCGACTCATTCACCAACTTCGATGAATAATGCCACCTCTTCTTTGTTTTGGCGATGTGTGGTATGTGGAAATGCATGATCTTGATGCATTTTTTCCTCTATATGAATGAACCTTACATGAAACATTTACAAACCGTGGAAGGTATAATTTATACCTTATAATATATAATGCAAAACAGCAATGTCTGTAACTGACATGCATCATTATCCAGTTTCACACTTCATATTACATTCAAGCAGCAATAACACCTGATTAGGTCACAAACTTGGGACCAACTCAGCAGTACCTCACGGCCCTTATGACATGACAATTTTAGTTCCGATCCTTATCGTCACATCGAACAGGCGAAACGATGCTAGAAACTTTTCGGTTTCTAATTAAAACCCTAACACGATCCGTGCGGGTCATGGTGTCTTTATTCGCGTTCAAGCTTAGAACTAATATACATAATCTCATGGCCTCAGCCAAGCAGCCTATAGGTATAAAACCTTTAGGCTACAGGTAAACAGTAGGAAAATATCTACTCTTGGAAGTTGGAAGAAACTTCAGCAGGGTCGTGGCGTTGTCATACTCAGTATTGGGGAACACTTCCTTCTTGTTGTCTGAAGAGATCCAGACGGTGGGATGTACAAATCTGAAGAAGGAAGGCGTTTATCTCTCTGGGATTTCTCCGTGTTTGGCCAGCATCTCTTCCTCTCATGAATTGCACTATTTTTAGCTACTCTTTTTTCTTTCTTTTCTTTTCTACCTTTCTCTCTCATTTTCTCCTCGTTTTCTCCTTTTCTTCTCTTTTCTCCTTTGGTCCTTTTACCATTTTTGGAGAAGTGTCGTGGTCAAGAATAAGGAGGAAAATTTACATCATATCCTTATCGAACCAAATTGGTGGCCACTCCTTTTCATAATTTTAACATTTAATGTCCTCTTTTTATGATATCATGCCACATGGACATCGCCTATGGGTGTGGAATCCACTCTCTACATGGCTTGGTGAGCCACTGCTTTTTGATGTAAAAATTAATGTGCCTTGTGGTGCTAAATAACACCACATATCTTATGTGTGTCATTCGACCTTACATACCTCAGCGTGAAAAATCCCGAGCCACCTCGAGTCTAGCAGTCGGCGTGGTAGGTAAATTTCATGGGACGATTTCTTGGAGAAGGTCAGTTTAGGTCGTCAGGATAATTAGGTTTTTAGTAGAATTTAGTTTATCATTATTAAACGTGGATTTTCGGGGTCTCACATGCGTAACGAACACATAATTTCACAAATGTATTCTTAAAACACTATTTCGGGAATAGTGAAACCCTCGTAAGTTACTATAGAAAAATCTGGAAATCAACGGTTCACGCAGCGAACATGAGGAAATCAAGCCATTCTAGAAGCCCAATCCAAATCCATCCTGTGATTTAAAGCAAATATTTTGGAATTAAAACACCCAGACAACCCTCTAAATTTATAAGGCGGTGAGGCCAATTCCTGAGAAAATCCCAAAAAAATTCCAACAATTGATTGTGTTTTGGGATGGAGTCAATGACCCCTCACGGCCTCAAACCAACCCAGAAACTTGTCGAACGAAAATGAGAGTAGAAACTCAAGTAGGGAGAAAATCCTTGCCTCAAGGAGTTTGAAGAAACTCCCAGATCCGGAATCCGCGCGTAGCTGTCCTGCGTAGAATTGTTACCTTCTTGTCGAAGGCCGTAAACGGTCGGATGCCGTATTTTAGAGAGAAGTTAGACTCTCATCCTCAAAGCGCCATTTCCAATTTCTGACCTCTTGCTGCCCCAGGCTCCGCGTTTTTTGTTCATTTAATCTTTGGAGAAGATGGTCGTGTGCCTTATTCGTCTTGATCGGCAGCATTTACAAAAAATGGCCCGACATGTATACACCGGTTGATATTGGCGCTATCTGACCATCCATTTTCATCATTTCTCTACTCGCCTGCCACTTGTAATTGCGTGAGTACATCTTATATGCGCTTTAAATTAAGCGTCGAAAATGGTTTCTGACTTTGGCTTGATGCCACAGCGTCTTGAGCTCTGGCGTCTCTCGGAAAATTACGAAATTTGCGTGCTGCTCGATTTCGTGAAGCGATTCAATGGTACAATCAGTTTCATCATCTGAGATCTGAAGAATGATTCACGATTTTTAACGAAATTACAATTACGTAATCAGTGCGATTTTGCCCTTATTCGAAATTGGAATTTCTCGGGTCTCCCATTCTCCCCCTCATAGGAGATTTTCGTCCCGAAATTCAGGACAATCTCTCTCACTCACATGCATATGCAACGTGCACTCTACCCTGTATGTAACTAGCCATTTAAATCTCAGACGACTAAACCACGTACCTTCATCCCTAAACAAGAAGGGATAAACGGCCGTGGCATCGTGTCTGTATTTCGCGTGGGCTCCTCCACTCAAGTGCCGCCATAGCACTCTCACTAGCCTCGCGGTCTTGCGTGCAAGGCGAATCTTAATTTATCAATAATGTGCTGGTCCTCCTCGAGTCCCGTCAGGTGTCGACCTCCCGATCTGCCCCCGATCCACCACATGGCTGGATGCGGGTGTATTTAAAGCACCAGAGCGTGAAACACTAGTGGACACGACATCTTGGCGGTAACGCTAACGATGCGCTACGATGGCTATCCTCACCAGTATCTCGAAAGATCGATGAACCTCGCGATAGCTCCCAGCTTCTTAGAACGCACGGCCGCTCCGCTCTTAGAGTATGGCAACCCGAGAAGACGCCAGTCCTCTGACCTCGAACTCTGTGGTCGTGATCGTACATCTGCATAGTGCCACCAGGCTACGAGTAGGTGAGAGCGGTATGCGGTAATTAATCACCTTCTCGAGTATCTGCAATGATCAGGACCGGTGATTATGGAACCTCTCTTAAGCGCGGTCCGACACAGCATTGTCTGCATGGCCTCGCCACCGCGAGCTCGCCCATGGTGCCATTGGTACACTCATGATAATCTTGTTGTTGTGGTCCTGGGGCAACTATTCCTCTGCCCTTATGATCGGGACATGTTAAGCAACATGCCCTCTAACACCGTATGCCAATCCCATACACCGCGTAACCTGCACCGCCGCTGGGTGTGTAGCGACCTGCTTTCCCGAGTCGCGATCAGCGGCGATCGATGGGTAGTCAACCTGGTCCATGTCATGATTGACATCCATATCGCAGAGCCGCTGCCCGGCTTCCCGGCAACGCAATCACAGTTTCGAGGGTATCGAACCGCCGGTCGCATGGAGCTCCTATCACTTTCGGCTCCCAAGTGCAGCGCGATAACCGTATCTTGTGTTTTCATCTCGGGCACATAACTTCTCGGCTGCAGCGAGCCTCTTGCATTTCTTGATTCCAGCTGTGCGTCTTCGTGGGCGTAGTCCTAAAGACCAATTCCTTGACACTCTGCCAGTGGTGAATGACCATCACCGAATTGCACCCACTCCCGGGTCCACCCTGAGTAGAATCTAAGAGATCTCTCACTCATAATCTTGACTATCAGTGACTCTCATCGCATCTGGGAAGAACATGCATGTCGGCTTCTCTAAGGCCTTAACCTCTAGCCCAATCCAATGCGGTGTCAAAGTGCAATGACGAAATTTAGGTCTCGATGCAGCTTGACGGGCTGGTTGTCGGCTCACATCGTGTCGAGCGACGATCAACAGCGATGGTCTCTGCCTTACCCCAAAGATTAGAAAACCACCATTCCGTCTTGACTCACCGGTGCGTCCCACGACTTGATCCACTGGCCCCTCGCTTTATCGTGTATTGGAAGTGCTTGTATCTTCCGGCGAATCTAGTTCCTGACCGTCTTGGGTGTGGAGGAATAGGCTATGTCTCTCGTCTACGGTTAGCGGGGTGCATTGTCCCAAAGCCTTGGGATCCACATGCAGAGACGATCCAGTATCATGTGCTAATCCGGCCTTAGTCTTGAAACAGGATGAACAGTCTTCGCCTCCTTCCAGAACTGGGAGAAAACTTATCCTCCTCGACTACAGCTTGCAGTATCCAGGTGTTCCAGTATCCTAATTTCTCGTATGGTCAGGGCGGGTCACTCGCGTGGGTCTATGTCCTTGGTGAAGTCCCTCGATCACATCGAATGGACAGCTTCAATCCCATTCTCGTGTCTCTCATTACTACCAGGCCAATCCCAGAACTACGTATCTCGAAGATTGACTGTTCGGTCTCTCGAACTGCGTCTCTGCCTCGACCATCTCTGGAGTCAGTGACACTCTTGGTGTTATTTTCACATGTCCCACTGAATCTCCCCTCGAGTAAGCTAAAACTCACACTTCTTGAACTTGGCATTCTGGCCCGTGGTCTCTTAAGCATTTGTAAAACAATCCTCAGTGATACTCATGCTCCTCTACATTTGGGAGTAGGTCGAATGTCATCAACGAGACCGACAAGCGATCTAGATGAGTTTGGAACACCTGTGCATGAGATTATGAATCTTGCATTTGGGCATTCATCAATCAGGCACATCGTATAAAGCTCCATAGTGCCCATGCGCGTCTGAAACCTTTGTCTTGGGATATCAGTATCCCTAACCTGATTTGATGATAACCCGGTGCGAAGTGCACATCTTAGTAGACTGCGCTCCTCATGTTTCAGATCAAATAAATCTATCGATCCTCGGTAATGGTGCAGGTCTGATAGTCAACCACAATTCAGCCACTGTGGTCAATGTGCACGATCGAGGGTCTTACCCCTCTTCTTAGCCAGCTAGGCAGCGCCTGGTGAAGTGCTTTCGGTCTAATAAACCCCTTGTCCAATAGCTCCTGTTGCTGGACTCTGAGTTCACTGCCGACTGTAGTGCCATCCTCAGGTGCCAAGGATGGATTTGTAATACTGGGTGTAACTCAATCTGAAGTCTACATCCTGTCTTGGTGGTCGGGTAGCTCATCTGGAAAAACATCCGTGTTCGCAACCTGGGGTTGAGTCTAAGTGCGGTCTCCTGGAGTCCTCCCAGGAGTAGACTCGCTAACTGACTCGCTAGCTGTCACCAACACTTGGACTCATTATGCATGCAGGCGAAATATCGTGCTTGCCCCTCACGAAATGCCATGCGAAGTGCGAGTCACCGCATATGGTGGCCACCATAAATCCTGATCGATCATGATCTGTGGCCTCCCGACCCAGTCCATCCACCAGGTCAATATAAGGTCCGACATGTCCATGATTCTCGAGGTCAGCGTGAGTAGAGTCCTTGAGATTTCTAGCCATGACCTCGACATATCGTCCTATTCTCATGCAATCTAGGGGAGACTCACGTCCTAGCGACTCTCTAAGGTCTCTGGGGTCTACCCATTCCATATATTTGGGCCTCGTCGCTGGCTAGGTAGCGACTAGTCTAATCTGATCGTCGGAGGGTAATCTCCATAGCCTCTAACACTTTCTCGTTCTGCATGAACCAATGGTATGCCACCATCGGATCTCTTCCTGTAAATGTCGGGAGGATGATCGTCCCTATGACCTCTGGGGGTTACTAGGATCTCCGACTACACTTTATGCGGCTTGTGCAATAGCGACCTTTGCGGCCTACGGCCTCTCAGCCTGTTGATAAAATGCCGGCGCTGTCTTGATTGTCGGTGAATTGCACGACCGATGCCGTGGAGCGTCCTCTATGTCTCGTCCTCTACTAGCCATTTACACAATTAATCGCAGCAAAGAATCATTTAATTTTTCGCCGGTCGCTAGTAATGCGGATGCTTATTACTAATAGACTTGATAACCATGGCGACGGATTTCATTTCTAAGTGGCAGCTAAATTCCAACCACTCAATCATTTCATATCAAATCCCTAAGGTCATAGTTCACCAGCAACACCGTTCACCATTTTGTCGCATTACACCATACATATTATATTTCTCACGTAACTACCCGGCGCCAATCGCGATTTCGAATGATAGTTAAATCTAATCTGATATCTGAGGCATAACCACGGCCCAGGACACTAATCGCGCCCACACGCCTTTCGGTGTATACGTAAACCATTTTGCACATTTAAAAATATAGTTTTTCAACAAATGCATATTTCAAAAATTTTATTTTTAAAATTTATTTTTGAAATTTTATCAATTGTTGATTCTTATTTAATTAATAAATATTTTTTAGAAACTTTATTTTACAATGAACAATGTTCATTTTAATTATTTCGAGAAAATTGAGTCAAAGTGGATCCCGAAAATAGTAAGTGCACGAGTGCACAACCGAGAGCCAACCCACGCATGATAGCGTGGCCATCTGTCTTTGCGTTTGTTCCTCCCTTATTACAATTTTTGTATTGCGACACAATCCCTTCGGCCCTCGAAGCTTGTCTGGTCTGGTGTATTTGCAATACCGTACTTCGACCTATTGCAGCCACTCACAAATCCTGTGATATAATTTCTTTTTGGCTTAACGATACAATCAACTCACTTCTCGCTAATGTTCTTGATACAACATTTATCTTGCAATATAATTTTATCCTTTCGAAGCTAAATCTACGCAATACAAAATCCGGTATTCTGTCTAATTTTTTTTTATGATATATTTAGGTAAAAGCGATTTTGCCATAAATTTTTTTTCTCTGACAATTATTATTATCATTTTCATTTATTTCCATCACTTGAGAAAAAAATCACTAAAATCACTAAGAGTCATTTTTTTCTCTGCTCTTTGTGCAAATAAATTTACAAAAATTTATTTTCTCCATTCTTCAATTTGCACCTTGTAAAATCTAGAAAAGTATTTTTCTTTCCTTTCATAACAACAAATTTATAAAAATTTGTTTTCTTTTCTGATTTTCACTTGAAATTTTTCTCGCTCAAATAAATTTATAAAATTTATTTTCTTCAAATTTTCTTCAATTTTACACTTGTAAAAATCATAAAGTATTTTCTTCAATTAATCAAATAAATTTAGTAAAATTTATTTTTCTTGTCTTAAAATTTATTCTCACTTTCAACAACCCGAATAAATTTAGAAAAATTTATTTTATTTAATTTTAAATGGAGTTTACCTTGTAAAAGCCTTGAAAGATAAATTCCTTCACCTCTAAACCAAATAAAATTTGTTTCCAATTTATTTTAATTTATTCCTTTGTTCTAGTTTTGTACCTGATTACACTCCAAATATTGTTTTCTCGAGATATTTATGCTTCGTCTATGTACTAATCACCAGAAGCACCTGACAAACACACTTAACATGGTATACATACCATTCATCAAACATTCCATATGTTCACACAATAATTCACCAATCCTACAAAACACGCCAACTACCACGTTACCGCATGGTAGCTAGTTTTGTCCAGTGATTTCCTAGGTAATCCAGTACTAAACTCAACATCAAACCGCTAGTGGTGATGGATGTACCTAACAAAACTCCTAGGTATTAGTATACTAAAGCTCGATCTAATTTGTGGCGCCCCAAAACCCAGGGGGTCAGGTTGACTCACACGTCGGCAGATGGAATACAAGCTGGAGAATTCGGGTTACCAGCGTCACTTTAGAAAAATCGAGACGAGTCTCCTTTAATACGGGAGCTCTCTGCTTGATGCATATGCACTGTCCCAAACGGTCAATATGCAATATATATATCCAATGCGGCCCTTGGCCCCATAAGCGATACTCTTGTGTGCGGAGTATGAATCGACTATATACCCCCATAGTTACAAGAGTTAATATTAGTACTCTTAAACAATACATATATTAAATAAATCTCTGGGATGAGCTAGTCTCCTCGCACGCTCACATTGCACGTAAAGGATCCCTGTGGGGGTATTAAGGCTCAATTAGGAAGATCGCCTAGTGATTTACTCATGCCTAAGTGCGTGCGATGTTCAAATAAAACACATTCAAACAAATGCATGATCCTACTTGAATGTCTGCATGACGCCAACTTCGAGATCTGAGTCCTCACTTGAGCTCTCACACTCGCACAAGCCTAAGTATGAAATTATAATTTTGATGAGTGGGCAACCTGCAGATCAGATATATGTCGATTGGGCCGCTCAGAGCGTTGATATATGTTATTTGTTGTGGACTACCCTAGATGAATATATATCAAGTGGGCCTCTCAGACGGTTGATATATTATTTAGTTGGCATGATTACCCTCAGATGAATATAAATCAAGCTGGGCCGCTCAGGCCAGTTTGATATATTATTTAGTTTAATGGTACCTGGAGTGGATATAAGTCATTGGGCAGCTCATAGGCCGGTTGATATATTATTTAATTTAGATACCTCAGATGATTAGCATTTTAATTCCTCGAACCATTTTCTCTAGACTAAATCTCATACTTTGTCCTATATTCACCAGGATATTTAGGTGCGTATAGAATGCATAATATCTTAATTCCAATCTGATCCCCAATCTTTTATCTGAGTATATAACATGGAATATCTTTACATTAAAAGTGTCGCACAACATGTTATGTAATTATCATTTCAGTAACATCAAAACAAGCGCATAGGCTAATGTTTGACCGAGCAATTCGATTCGAATTACATTGGCAAACACATAATTTCACAAGAAAGAATGTATTTAACAAAACACTATTTAGAATGGTGAGCCCTGATTTTCTTCGAAATCCGCAATCAACGGTTCACCTTGTGAACCATGATCAATGTTCATTGAAATCCAAATCAAATCATGATTTAAAGCAAATATTTTGAATTAAAACACCCAGGCAGCCCTCTAAATTTATGGGCGGTCAAGCCAACCTGAAAATCCCAAAAAATTCCAACAATTCGATTTATGTTTTAGAGGGCCCAGATCAAGCGGCCTCATGACTGGCAAACGAAGCAATGAAAAACAAAATGAGAGTAAAACTTCAGTAGGGAGAAAATCCTGCCTCCAGGAGTTTGAAGAAACTCGATCGGAGTCAGCGTGGCACAATCTGTGATAGAACATTTCTCCTTAACGTAGAAGAAAATAATGAAGCCGATTGGTCGCGCGTATTTTAGAGAGATGAACTCTCTCACTCCTCAAAACGCCGATTTTCAATTTCTATTGCCTTCTTTTTGCACCGCTCACGTTTTTTGTTCCTTTAATCTTTGGAGAAGATGGTCGTCTATTATTTCGTCTTTAGTCGACTTAACGTTTACAAAAATGACGCTTATGTCCCTCTTTCTCGATTTGATATTCGGCGCTATCTCACCATCATTTTCATCATTTCTCTACTCATACTTATGGTACGTGATGCGTCTTGTATGTGTGCCCCGTCGCTTTATCGAGCTCGTTTTCACGGCACAGCGATGCCGAAAAGCGTCTTGACTCAGCGTCTCGAAGATTACGAAATTTCACGTGCTAACCGATTTGGTGAACCGATTCCAATGGTACCAATCGTTTCATCATACGAGATCTAGAGAGAATAAGTTGCAATTTTTAACCAGTACAATTTTGTAATCAGTGCGATTTTGCCCTTATTCGAGAGAGTGGAATTTGCCGGGTCTTACATTTTTCATAATGTTATCTAAAAAGAAAGATTACATAATATTATAAATATCGTATCATTTTGTTTTTAATTACAAGTTTGTCAAGCGATAGGTAAGAAGTGGATTTAAATCATATTAATTAACTGTTTCTTGACATTGTTCAAGGGTTCTTTGTTTCTAAATCAACTTAATATGGTTTCTTGTTTTCTTGGTTCTTAAGCTTGCTGGAGATTTTCAGTTCTAGTAATAATGGATTAATAATTTTGAAGATGTTATTTAAAGGCTGAAATAGTTTTTAGTAGCGTATTCTAAATTTTGGTTTGGTTTTGGGGTTTAAGACCAAGGTTATCAACAAGTACTTCCTGTTCTTCAAAAGGTTTTGGGAATAAAGATTGAAATTGAAGGTTAGGGTTAAAACTACCGTGTGCGAGTTCCAAATTGAGAAAAGTTTTGCTTTTGAATTTCTCCCAACTAAGTCATGTTCACAATAAACAAAGGTTAGTCATAAATAATTAAATTATTTATATAAATAAATCTATAACCAATCTTTCCTATCTTTACAAAAATTTTATAAATCTAAAAAAATTCTTTTATTTCATCCTCCCAAACTATATATACTAGAATTGTCACTCTCAAAATCTAATTCCTTCTTAGTTCTTCATTGTACTGTTATTTCATATTCTTTTATGGAAATTAAATTTTAATTTGGTTTTCTGTTAATTCATTTGGCAATTTTTCGATTCGGGACATTCGGGTTTTATATGACCTTCTTGCCTAAATAACATTTACATTGTTTTTACTCATTGGTTCTTCTTAACTTTATCCAATATTTTCAGTTTTCTATATCTTGTATTAAAAGGTTGGTTTCTATAATAAGTTATAGATTTTCTTTAAGGTTGTTTATATTAGTTTTGCTATATTCCTATATCTATCTACATCCTATATCCCAATTATACCTAGATTTAATTCTACAAAGTTGTTTATTTAAATCTTGTTCTTTTAATTTGACTTCTTTCTCTATATATTTAAACATTCTTTTCTAACCAATTTTTTACAAATTCTGCTCTCTTCATACACATAGGGTGAGTTTTTGTATTCGAAGTTGAAAATTCATTCGTAGTATAACATCCCTTGGTCCTTGTATTTTTAATATGTATTTATTTAAATATTACAGTATTCTATCTATCTTAGCAAGAATTGCATATTTCCTAAATTTTGTTCATATTCTTTTATATCGAAAGGTTACATAATTTTGATGGATTCCAAACTACAAAGATATAGTACAGGTTCTTTACATCCCTCTTGGAGTTGTGTTCCTAAAAATATAATTTATAAGGTTTATAAACACGAGATATACTAAAATTATTTCTAACTTTCTAAAAATAACTAATGTTTTCTTGTTCCATGTTTCTAAAAAATTATGTCTCAGTTCCTCTGAGTGTGCTTTTACAATATTCATATATTTGCTTGTTGGTTTTGAAGCCACAATTACCATCATAATTTAAAATTGTTCCCGATTTTCTATAGTTTTCTAAGATCATTATTATTATCTATATCTAAGAATTGGTCCATTGTTCTATATTCCATTTATTGGTTGTGAATAACTACTAGAAGGTTCTATTCTTGTTTAAATTAAAGATCTTGTCTTATTTCTATTTTACATTTACAAATTCTTTTCAATTTTATTTCTTTTTCTTTTGTTTTAATTTATTTCATGTTCTCTTAAGATTTCGATTATTTACGTGGCGCTGATCAGGGGTGTCAGTTGACCCCAGTCGACCGCGAAATCTACATGTCTCATGTCATGAGGCACGTACGTAATACAAAATGGCCCTATAGGCACACATCCTACTCATAAAAATGTACATTTTATACAATGATTTATTACAGTGTATTTGATACAATTTATCCAAAATTGGGTCTCTTGCCCAGAATTTTACAAAAATTACAAAATACAAGATAAGACAAATATTGTGGTTTCTTAGCCTCTAAGGCCGAGCGTTCCATCCCCCAATGTCTTGATTACCTAAAAAAATAGCCTGACGGAATTGAGCAAAACTAGTAGTGGAATTTCCTACTTGGGTTACTCCCGCTAAGTCGCATTGTGCGCGAGCATCTGACACATACTAATATGTCGACTACGTGCATATATTAAACGCGTAAGTTAAATCTCTCGTGCATCATGTTATTCAATTTATGACAATAACATAAGGTTAGCTCATGGGCTAAAGCACAATCCGTGATCCATCTTGGAGGCTTGCACAAAATCCTGATGATGTTATTTTCTCATGGCAACAACACATCACACGATCACACAGGAAACAATCTGTGAATTTGTCAGACCACACCAAGTATTTATTCACTCAGGTCAAATCTTTTGGAGCTAAATCCTGACCGTCTGACTCGGCAATCCCCACCCCATTCAAGACCCTTGGCAAAAGTAAAACAAGTAGGAGAAAAACCCCACTACCCAGCTATAAAGATTTGTCAAAACTCGATCTGGCGCTCTCTGTGGCCATGGCGGTGTAGACTGACTTCTTGGTGACGGTAAATGGTCGGTCGTCGTAGATCTTAGAAAGCGGACTTTCTCTCTCTAAAAACCCCATCTCTGACCAACTCCCGCCGTCAAAACCATCAGAAAATGAAAGTGGAGAAAGTGTCTCTCATAAAATTACAAGTTGCCCCTCATGCTTCTTTTCTTTTTTAACTTTCCTTTTCTCATTTCTCTCTTTTTCCTGCCTGTTTTCTCATTTTTCTCTTTTTGCCTTTCTCTCCCCTTTTTGGAGTGTGGCACTGGGTGAGAGAAAGAACACCCGCCTCCCTCGCCTGAACTCCAATTGTGTGAGCTTTTGTTTAATCTTTCTTTTATTTAACTGTTCTTTTTTTGACATCGTAAATTTCCAGTGGATAATTTGTGTGTGGGATAAATGCCGGCGTGTGGCTCGATGTGAGCTCATTCTTTATGCAAATTAATCACGTGGCACGAGGTGCCATGTGGCATCTCCTTAACCTACCGTGTCATCAGACGCCGTGTCTCGGCGGTGAAATCCAGGCCACCTCGGAATCCAGTCGGCGTGGTTGCTAAATTCTTCAGAGACCGTGAAGCGATTTCACGCGAGGAAGTCCGTTTAGTCATCAGAATCTAGAAAACTTCCCGGTTTGACCCGAAATTACCGTTCTATCCTTCCTTAGGAAATCTGGATTTTCCGGGGTCTCCTGTTCATTTATTTTTCTTCTTTTAAGATATTGGTTTTATTAGGAATTGGTTTGTACTTCTATATAAAAATTTGCTAACTAAGTTTGTATTATGAAGTTTTGTAATTATTTGATCATCTAAATAATTATTACACATTATATCTATAAAGTTTTCTTTATCTATTCAGGTTCATCACCAGCAGTTTTGGTTTCCAGGTTCTTTTCTGAAAACGTTCTGTCTGTGATTAGTTTTCTGTATGGAATTTTCTGGTTTCTTATGTTTTGAACAATTTTACTGGTTTAAATGTATGTTACTACATTAACATGTTCGATTCGGTTTCACTATCAGGTCTACGGTTCTACTCATTTTATGGTTTTATAATTTTCCAAAAGTTATACTAGCACTTAGTCCTTGTTTTGATATATACTACTAAGGTTGGATATTTTTTAGTTTATTTATCGTAGTAGTCCCATTCTCTTCCTAATAGATAGTTTTATTTCTAAGGGTTTAGCTTCAATCATATTTACAGTTTTACTACCAAAAGTTTTTATTATATCATCAAATTCCATCATGCATTTTAAACTTAAAGCATTTGTTGTTTTTCCAATAAATCCTATGGCTACACTAAGGTTTCTGCTACCAGGTTCCATATCATATCCTTTTGTATTTATTGTTATTTTTATTTTTTTCGAGTAAATTCCCTAGAATCTATACAAAGCGTGGGATCTGACCTATAGCTATGCGTAATTTTCATTCATGTTTATACACTTGGCTAAAAAGGCTCGTCCTATTGAATTATTTCTAGTATCTAAAGGTTAATAAGTGCCCTTATTTCTTTTCTATGAAGTCCAATTATCCCTATTACATTCTCCCTAAATGCACTTATATTTATCGGTTTTATTTTTAAAATTTTTGTTTTATTTCTGAAGAGCTGATCTAAATATACTATATTTTCTAATGAACTTATGGTATGTTTGTAAGACAGAAGAAAATTATTTACGGAAAAAGGGCAAAATATTAATTTCGATTACAAAATTAAATAATTTCGGTTAAAAATTCATATTTATTCTCTAAATCTTGGATGATGAAATAAATTTCACCGTTGGAATGGTCTCGCGAGAAATCTAGCTGGCACGTAAAATTTCGTCGATTCTGAACCGGTCGAATTTACCGTTTTCGGCATCGCCGATTCGGATTAATCGTAAAACAATTTTAAATCGGCGAAAGTCACATATCACCACATACTCATATTACCATAAGTGGCATGAGTAGAGAAATGATGAAAATAAGCGGCCGAGATAGTGCGAATGACAAAGCGGAAATGAAGGGATATAGGGTCATTTTGGAAGTTTTAAGTCACTAAATGACAAAATAGTGAATAGGACTGTCTTCTCAAATAACAAAAAAGACCAAAAGCGTGGGAAAGAAAGGAGGACTTACAGGTAGATGAAATTTGGGGTTTAGAGAGAACGTCATACTTCTCTCAGAAATCTGTGCCATTCAGGTCGGCGGTCTTCGGGACAGAAGGAGAACTACTCTCTGTGAAGGGCTTCGTGGAGTGCGAGATTTAAGGAGTTTCCTCCAAACTCCGAGGTAAGGGGTTTCTCCCTACTTGGGTTTATTCTTCGGTTAAGTATCAATAAATGTTTGAGTTGGTTGAGCTGCCGAGCAGCCCGTTTGATCGTTCAAACCTTGGAATCGAAATGCTTGAATTTGAGACCCCACGAACAGCCCGTATCGGTGTTACAGGACTGTTTGGGTTAAATATTGATGAAGTGTTCTCATAAATCATGTATTGGTTTGTTTGAGGCCGGAAATGGCCGTGAAGCAAGGTTGCAGTGAATCGATAAATTGTGCTTTGAAAGAGCAGTAACCTCAGTTTCTTGTTCGAAGCGATGATCACAAAATAATTTTGTGAAAATATGTGTTTGGTCAGTGATTTAAATTGAATTGCTCGTGTTTTGATCCATTAGCTCAAGTGAGCTAATTTTGATGTATGAATTGATTAATTGCATGACATGATACGGTGTGATTGGATATGTGAATGCATGTTTACATATTTGCATGTGTTACTATAGTTATCGAAATGACATCGCAATGCATTTCATATGCAACGGGGTAGTGTAGCGACCCGTGCCAAATATCTGAGTTTGACCAAGTTGACCAATTTGATAGTTGACCATTTGACTTTTGAGGAGGGAATAGTTTTAGGGTAACTAAAGCACCATCTCATAGGCCTCGTTGATACGAGTTCATAGACGAGGCGGGCGATCCCAGTCAGACTTCGCGGATAAAAAGTTACGGTATGAGAAGTTCCATGGTAGCACTTTATTCGGTGTCAAATTCTGCTGGGATTTTTACTGCGGCGACCTAGACCTATATAAACATAGCTTGGGATGCGGAGTAAACCCTAGCCCCGAAACACCCTCTTGAGCTCCAAAACCCTAGGAAAAGCTCTCCCGAACCGGGAACACAAGTTAGATTCGTTTAGCTTCTTGTAGCCGTGGAAGATTAGCCAGAGGAGGCACCTCAGGTAACCACCGACTACCTGAGCGAACCATGAGGTGCGCCACCAGGACGATGCCGGCGAGTGAAATTTCCGACTGACCGCGGCCTGGACTTCGGCCGGGGATCTGGCGGGAGAGCAGACAATGAGTGCAGGATTTGTCACCGGTTTTTGTGATTTTGGCCCCCTTCCAGGCCACCATAGCTCCTTTCCATTTTGGACCCCACGAACTCATTCCGTGGTCCCGCTTTTCACCGAATTCCTCACCGTTTAAAAATTCTGACGAACAAAGTTGGTCGATGGTTGGATCAGTTTTAAATACCCTGGCTATTT
This sequence comes from Tetrastigma voinierianum, assembly GCA_016808115.1. NCBI lineage: Eukaryota > Viridiplantae > Streptophyta > Magnoliopsida > Vitales > Vitaceae > Tetrastigma > Tetrastigma voinierianum. Next base: position 709,839 of record JAEQBH010002284.1, on the reverse strand, counting down.
GTTGTATAAGGTAATGAGTCTTGATGAGTTCTGGTCTCTTAAAACTTTCCATTGATATGTGGTTTTATAAATTTTGGACGTCGTTTGGTTGATTTTCCATTTTAGGTTGTTTGGGTAATTCTCAGAGATGTCGGGCCGAAATAAGAGTACCGATTAGTCCATTGGCAAAGTGAAGTTGTATTAGTGAAATTGGATGTTTAGGAATTATTGGGTTGTTCAATTTCGAAAGTGGCTCAGAATTGAAAAACCCCAGTACAGTACTCGGGCCTATAGGGCTGCTTGTGTAGTGGGCCTATCAGGTTCAATTTGGATGGTCTCATAGTTCTAAAAGTTATTCTAAGGCGCCCAGGGATATCGATCATCGTTAGTTGAATTATTGGAACTAGGTAATTATTTTATTATATTATGATGATCCTTGGCGGAAGTAGGAGAACGATCTGTGAGAACAAGGCGAACATGTAATGCGCCCAGGTGGTTTATATGCTTTTAAATGATTTGGGGTATTATATTGATATATCTGTTATGATTTAATACTTTACATATATACTATTTTGATCAGATGGTTGGTTGCATTCAAACATGATTTTCGGTTTCATATAAAACAAGTTATCATTTCATGTGAATTTTGTCAACATTTTAACTATTTGAGAGTTTTACTGTGTTCATGGATGATCGATGGTGTTGGATATTTGAGAATTTTATAAGACTGAAAGTTATACAACCTCTTGGCTTATTGTTTTAAAAGTGAATCTTGAGATTTTTGTGGTGACTCACCAATACGGTATTGTTGGAAAAGTACATGTGAAGAGGAATGGTTATATTGATTGCCGCGTGCTGTAGGGTTTATCCGGAGGGTTTATTAGTTTCCCACTTTATTGATGGCGGGTTCCCGAAGAGGTTTCTTCGAGACCGTGATGGGCGGGTTCTCAGGTTGTTGGTGCCACGTGGCGAGTTTACCAGGTTTGTTAGTGCCACGTGATGGCCAAGTTTGCACGGGTTTATTAGGTGTCACGTGATGGCCGGGTTTGGGGTTTATTAGGTGCCGCGTGATGGTAGGGCGCTTGCGGAGGTTTGTTAGTGCCACGTGATGGTGGTGCACAGGAGGTTTGTTAGTTGTCACGTGATGGTAGTGCACTTGGAAGTTTGTTAATTGCCACGTGATGGCCGAGATTACACACGGGGTTTGTTAGTTGCCACGTGATGGTGGTGTAACCCGCAGGTTCATTAGTTGTCATGGTGTGCGTGGTCGACTGCAAGCCCGGTTTATATGGGTATGTGGTATGGATGTTGTTGTTTTCAACTGCCATTATACTATTACTATCTGTGGTTGGTGTATTTCAAGTTATTTTATTACTTGATGGCTATACATGTTTGTGCTTGGCTTTATATGTTGTATGCAGTGCAGTTATGGTGTTCTTAATCCTGTCGGTTAGGTGCGAGCATAATTTCATATTGTTGGGCTTTAGGTAATGATGGGTTTTGTGAAGCGTTTTAAGCGGGGAACCTTATAAAGCCGAAGCGTGAGTCTTGAGAAAAATGTTCGAAAATAAAAACATTATTTTTCCTTATAATTATACCCTCCACTTGAGATTTATTTCTCACGTTTGTTTTAAATTTGTTCCCTAGGTGGGATAATTCGTAGGCCTACCTCGGCGCCAGATTCAACACCCAGCTCTTCTGTGACCAGTTCCTGATTACTCTATTCCACCTATCGTCTTTGTTTTGATGGACTATTTAATTTCATTTGTAACCACAAATTCGCCAAATACTCTTCGAATGCTCGATATTCATATTGAGCGGTTTTATGGACCTTATCTATATATGTGGTGGGACTTTTATATATAGTGGTGTGTGGTCACTTGCATGCATTTACTTCCTTCTTAGGTGGGGTCCCATTGTGTATTCCACAGGGTTTTGTGCAGTGCAGGACTTCACTAGCGGAGACCACACGGAGAACCTGGAAGGAGTATCGGTCGGGTGTAATCGGTAACAGAAGTGGGTGAATGCATGACATGGAAAAATTGAAAGAAAAGCAGCGTTTTTTGAAAGGAATTTCACATGATGAATTTCCGGAGAATGGGGTTGGGGAGGCGGTCAGCCAGATCATTTCGGATAGGGACCATGGCGCCGGAAGGTTCTCCAACACATTCGCCTCGGAGGGTGAATCCATGGCCACAGACCACTTCAGTGAAGTATAGTTTCGAAAACCATGGTGTTTTTTGAAAAGATGTTTTCTCATACATGGCTTAGAGGCGGGTGTGAGGTCGATGAGGGCTCGGGGTATGGGTTGATCATGTAGACATTCAGTAGGATCGTGTATTTGCTTGATGTGGTTATTTAGACATTGCATATGCGCCCAGGTGGAGAGTAGCCCATGGGGTGATTCACTCTTGAGACATTAGCTCACCTTTGTCGGGGATATTATATTTCTGAGTACGGGAATGACGAGTGAAGCTGTACGTCGTAGAAGCATTTAGAAGAAAAGCGGATTGTGGATTTGGTTTTGTGATTGCCATATATCTTCAGAATTCTCTAATTTTAATATATGTGTTGTATAAAGATTGATTAACTCTTTTAGAAACTATTGGATATAGTTATTGTATCATGATAGGTATAGTTATGGGGCCCAGAATTACGTTTTACTCGTATTGTGATTACTGTTGGCGCGGGGCCGGTTTCATGCGGAGTATTGTATTTGGGTAGAGCTCAGGTACCAAGGGCTACGCTAATTTGTGAATATCCACGTCACCCGAGCATTCCACGGTATTAGTGGGTTGATGCGTGATCAGCGGACCCTCGGGTTTCGGGGGCATCACGACTTGGTATCGAGCTAGAGATGGCAAATGTGTATCCGTGGTTCGACCCGATCCGTCGGTCCAAGCGTTAGAAAAATCCGTTGACGGATAATGGATATGGTGTATGGATAAAATCCGATTTTGAATGGATATAGGATTGGATATGGATTTAGACATATCCAATCAAATTATATTGATCGACCGAACATGCGGATATCGTCCGGAATCAATTATATCGATCCGATTCTACGCGATAAACGCATATATATAATATAGTCCATATACAATTATGTATTGACAATTAATTTCATTAATATTATATACATTATAAATTCTCATGTAATACTCAGTATAGTTTTTATATATGTGAATTAATTGTAATTTGTAATAACACTATATAATATGATATGATACTCATTACTAATTCAAATATTTAGTGACTAATTTTTTAAAATCCTAATTAGTAAAGTTAGAAATGAATACTAAAAATATAATAATGTAAACCCCAAACCTAACAATAGCATTATAAATTATAAATCTAGTCTAATTGTAATTTGTAAACCCAGCGTGTGTGCTATATTCTGCCTACACTTCCTTAACAAGTAGCTCTAAACCTATAACACCCTGAGCCTAATTTGATAAGCCTCGTACAATCATGCTGGATCCCGTCTTCATTATATTCCAGCGTGGGTGGACATCTCTGCTACCAAGATATTGAGCTTTGGCCCATTCTTGGAATCACCATTAGACTTGATAGTAAACGATAACGAGAAGAAGCCTCCCGTTGTATAAAATTAAAACTTATGTGACTCTTTAAACTCTTTAAAGCCAAGCGGCAAGCGTTCTTTGAATGATCGGGCTCTATCACGCCTAACGGTGGCATTTAGTTGATTAATCTCTCTTGAGTGAGGAAGCGACCGCGACGATCATACGAGCTGCTTGGATTTTGGTCTACAAATCCCTAACCTTAACGTAACACCATAAATTCTAATTCCTAATATTGTAAAATTTTAATTTTAACACTTAAAATCTAATCAAAACATATTAACCTAACTCTAATCTTGTCAGTATAAATCTTAATCTATTACCACAAATTTTAATCCCACATCACAACAAAAAATTTTAAGTTTTAACTATAACACTAAAGATACAATCAATCATCAAAGCAAACCATAACCTAATATAATCTCATTCAAAGCCCCAAAAACATCTCAAGCCATTTAGCAAAAAAAAACATCAACCTATTTTGCTCCAAAAGATACTTTTTGAGATTTGTAAGTTTTAGCTAAAGCATCTCGGCCGATGAGCATCTAAAAGTTTCATCTATCCTAATTATTCAATTTTACCCTTTCTCTTCCTTAATAATAACATCATGTACCCTTCATTCATTTATATCATTTCATACACCTATAAATTTGATTTAAAAATATAAATATTTAATTAAAATTTAAATAAAAATAAAATATAATTAAAAATAAATGACCGTGTATTTAATTAAATCAATAAATATAAATATAAATATTTGGTAATAAATTTTATAGAGTTGAAAAAATTTTGGGTTCTATCAAATAAATCATTTTAAAAAAATTGCCATCATATAAACCATGAAAATAAATAATTTGTTAAATAAAGGGTTAAATAATGTATTGAATAATAGAAAAATCGAGATCGATATAGTTTTTTATTTTTATTTTATATATATGAATAGACTTTTTGAAAAATATTCCTTTTGATTTACAATTAGATATTTATGTGTAAAATCAATCGATGAATATGGTTTAAGGTAAATTTTAAATTGTATTTACCAATAATTTAGGTAAAAAATTAAAATAATGAATGTGGTTTAAAAATTTTGTTTAAACTTGCATTCATCAAATATAATTTAAAAATTTACCTTAAAACTATATTTGATAAGATTTATCTTAAAACCATATTCACAATGATGATTTTATATATGATTGTTTGTAGGCAGAAAAGAAAAAATACCGATTGATGGAATCTTACAAAACAAATGTATTCATGTACCTTTTTCAAAAAAATAAGCAACAGCAAACTCAAAAATTAAGATACAAACAAATTGAAGAAAAAAAGGCATTTTTTTTCCCTTAAATTGAACATTGTTCCACGTTTTAAAGGATTGTCAGAGACTGGAGGTTATTTCTTTAAAAAAAATATTTGTATGTTCCACATTTTTTTAGGGCTCCTTCACGGCTTCACCTTCTTCTCCTCGCTTCGTTCCAAGCTTCCAGCCCACACTCCGGTCACCCTGCCGGATCGTCTCATTAGTGTAGACTACGTGCAAGTATGATCGGCTTCATGGCAATTGTGTTGTTACCCTTCCTCGGAGTCACTCCCTCGGGCCACAAGTCCAAAGATTCATAGTGTACTGTTCTTTCACAATTTTTGTTTTCTGAAAAGATTTGATTTTTTCATGTGATGAGAAGAAATGGATCAAATTATTTGCTAAATCATATTGTTCATAATTTTTTGACGAGATCGAATGATCATAAACCCGGAAATCTCGACCGAGTCGTTCGATTTGAAGTGGTCGTGCTTAGAGTCGTGCTTATTGGCGACCACAGTTACTGTTCAATCTTCATGCCCCCTTCTCGCGGTGGCTTAACCTTTAGGACCATTTAGGCCCATAAAACCCTTCTTCCTCTAGATCTGCACTTTTTAGAAAATGATGGTGATGGAGTTGCACGGTCTGGTGTTCAAATGGCTTGTGATCTGTTCATAGGCAAGGAACAAGTGAACACGAGCGGGAAAGGCTACAGTCGATGGTTGGGCGAGCGGATCCGCTCGTTTTTCGACCATTTTTTTTGTCTTAACCAGTTGATTTTCTTGATAAAGATTTTCCAGTTTATTTAGAATAGCATACACTAACTCACTAAGGCATCTAAGCTATGTTTGATTGTGGTCTCTATTTTTTTTTTGTATAGAATATGGCACATTCACAATCTAACACTTGCAGCAGTAGTGTTGCTAGCACACAAGAATCAGCTCAGTGGAGAAACTTCCAGTGGACTCTCCGCTCGGTCGGCGCAGTTGATTGTAGTCAAACAAGGAAAAATGGTAAGACTTTGAGAAGTCAATATTGGAAACACTTTACTCATCTGGTTGTTAATAATGAAGAAGGCTGTGCAATTATTGTAGAAGCTTTTTGTGGGTAAATCATCCCGTAATTACGTCGCATTTGAAGCAACATTTTGATAGGTGTCTACACAGAAGAAGCATTTGGGGGTGACATAAAGGCAAATGATTTTGAAAGCGATTCGAGAGGAATGCTAATTACGGTGCATTTAATGAAAAGCAGGAATCAGAAAATTAACAAAGATGAATTATTCTCCATGACTATCCTCTTTACGATGGTGGGCATAGAGGATTTAGAGATTTCACAACTACCGTTCAACCTCTTTTCATTAACCTTGCAGCATCTTATGAAGAAGCATATCTTGGTTTGCATTTACGGGAAAGAGAGGGATAAAGTCGTGGGTTGATCGAGGACAATGATAGTAGAGTTGCTATTACAACGGACATGTGGACTTCTAGTAACCAAAAAAGGGGTTTCATGTCTGTTACGACACATTTCATTGATAAATCTTGGACATTACATGGTCTAATCCTGAGGTATAACAAATTAACCGTTCTTTCTTAAATTAATTATAATTTTTATTCATTATTAACAATTAATAATTTTGTTATTTTAGGTTTATTTATGCCCCTTGCCCTCATACAAATGATGTTATCACTGAGGTGTTGGTAGATGCTATCTTTGAGGTGCGAGTGTGGACTGAGGTTATCATTGTCACGATTGGATAATTTAACTGCTAATATTGATTATGATTGGTAAGATAAACAAAGTGAGTGATGATTCTTGTGAATGACGGGTCTTTACTTCATATGCGTTGTGCTGCACATATCTTGAACCTTATTGTTAGGTTTGGTTTAGATGTGATCAAGCATGCCATTGATAATGTCAGGGACAGTGTAGTTTTGGGCGAATCTCGAAAAGAATAAGGTTTGAGGATGTTTATTAAATGAATATGAAAGTTCCTTGTACTAGAAGGTGGGTTTGGATTGTCTGACAAGGTGGAACTCCACTTATCTAATGTAAAGCTGCTAGCTTATAAAAATGTGTTTCCTGAACCCAAGTTGTTTAAGTCACTATGTGCTTATTGCTGAGTGACGAATGGGAGGCTACTGAGGATGTTTCTAGATAGGTTGGAGTTGTTCTATAATGTCTACTTTGTGTTATTTTGCGGGACAAGATATCCCCTTTGCCGATATGTTTTTCTGTGATTTGCAGATTAAAATGACATTGAATGAATGGCTCATGTCCTCGATGTAGTAATTAGTACAATGGCAAAAAGTATGGATTACACCAAGTACAGTGTTACCATGATCATGATCCATAAATTGATGGGTGTTGCTGCAGTATTGGACCCTAGGTATAGATGACTTTGCTTCACTTTTACTTTCCTTTGGTTTATCCAAATGACTTTAGTGAACAAATTAGCAACATTCAATGACTTTGTTATGAGTTGGTGGAGGAATATTATACTAGAATGTATAGACGATCTGAGAATCTGCAGTACCTTCCGAGCAGTCCTTCAACTTAAAGGGATTTAATAACTATCGATAGTGATTATCGTTGTTTGTGAAAAGGATGAAGACTAATAAAACTAATAGTTTTGAAGCGAGGTGGACCACTACTTGGAGGAAGATGTTTTGCTGATAATTCTCGGTTGATATTTTATTATGGTGGAAGTTGAATGGGGTAAAGTATCACGTCTTGCGAACTATTGCCGAGAGACATATTAGCGATTCGATATCACATTTACTTGAAGTACGCATTGATTCTAGTGGGAGATTAGTGAGAGCCCTCATTGTGTCGACTTCGTCAGAAGATGATAAACATTGATATTGTTAACAAAGTTGGTTGTGGAGTGAAGTTAAAACATGATGGTAAATTTATTTCATTGATTGTTTATTTTGTTACACAGGAATTTCATAATATTTGTAAAATTTATCGTGGTTCCATACTATACTCTTTTTATAGGTGGAGATGACTTGTTTGTTGGATGGTTATGCATCAATTTATGAAGAAGATATTCACGTGCATGATGAAGGGTATTAGCTTTTTATAACTAATAAATTTTTAATTCATATTGCAGTCAAGTATTCAAATATTAAGTTATTTTTATATTGTAGGATACGAGGGTACACGTGATTGATGGCGGCATTTTCATCAACTTTTATGAAGTGAAGTCTACCAAACTTTGTTGAAACTTTGTTTAAGATGTTAAACATTTTGAATTTTCATGATACAAATATTTTTTGATTTGTGATGTTTTATTAACTTTGGGCAGTTTTATATTCTAAATTTATGAATCATGAAGTTATAGTGGTGTCATAGATTAGCAAAATATGTCTCAATGTCGCATGGATAAATCCGATATCGTGGAAATATCAGAAATCCGATGGATAGGATATGGATTTGAATTTTTAATAGTAGTATATGGATATGGATGGATATATTATTTTTATTTAGGATCGGATATGGATTTTGAAAAAATCCGATCCAAATCCGTCAGATGCCATCTAGATAAAGTATCACCATTCACCTAAAACTGAGGGTTTAGGCTTGACGCCAGTGCTGAGGTGTAAGAACATCACCACTAGGTGTGATCCCGTGTAAATTAAGTTATGAGATTACCTAAAAATCACGGGACAAACTAGGACACTACATGCATGTTTGGTGTGTTTTATTGTGATTTGATAGTGCCCATTATTGAAAAATATGCATAACATGATGTGTGATCATGTATTGTGTATGGTTTATTGTGCTTAGTAAATAGCACATGGTGTTGGAAATAAGTACAGGAGTTCTGATTATTGTGGCGGAAGGATAAAATAAAATAAATAAATTTTTAGAAATTTATTTGGTTTATTGGATAATGAAAACAAATTCTAATAAATTTGAGGTTGAACACTAGAGTTAGTGTTGTATAAAGAGGCTTTGTAGGAAGTGGATATTTCAAGGTAAATGAAAAAAAATGATACGGAGTTTTTAAAGTGTAAAGCGGAAAAAGAAATTAAAGAAAATAAATTTATAAATTTATTTGGTTATGAGGAATAAAATAATTTCTAAGTTTTACAAGTTGTAAAATTGAAAAATAGGGTAAAACAAAATTTTTATAAATTTGACTGAGTGTTAAGAAAATAGAAAAAATATATATATTTTTTTAGGTGATTTTCATTCGTGGAAATAGTGAAGTGAAAAAAAAAAAGTGCAAAGCACGTTTTGAGACTCTTGCCCCGGTGTCTTGTGAAAAAAAAAATTGTATTACAACCTTTTAATTAACACCCGCAGAGGTAAAGAATTTGAAAAAAAAAAATTTGTATTAGATTGTATTGCAAGAGAAGGGTTTAGTTGGTTTGGTTTGTATTACCGAGAAGGAGAATTGTATTGCAAGAAAATACATACTCCATTTGGAAAATTCTTACAATATGGTGGTGCGAGTAGATAAATTGTATTGCAATAAGGAGGGTAGTTGATGAATACACATTTGAGTGATAATTATAATAGAATCTAGCACATTTAAATCACAATTTACCCACATTTGGCCTGAAGCAGTGCTTCTAATCTCTTACGTGTTTTTCGGACTTGTGCGCGGGTCTTTTCGGGTTTAAAGCATTAAGTGCACAAGGATGTTTGCGAGAAATACATCGCAAACGATGTGGATGTGGGTGAGCAATTGTGAAGTCTCGGGAGTCGGAAAAGCGAAAGCACCCGGTGCACAAAGTTCTCTCGGTACAACTTGCTGAAAAATTGGCAGTGAACAAGTTCTACCGGTAGAACTTAAAGTTTCTGCGGTGCAACTTCTTTGGAAATCAGCAGTAGTGAAGTTCTACGGGGTACAGCAAAGTTCTACGGTACAAGCGCATGGAACTGCGGGGTGTCGAGGAATTCAATGCGTGCGAGAAGGGCACTCTCGTCAGCAAACCAAAATGGGAAAATCACATTGGAGGGGCTATAAAAGGAGGAGGACACAGTAATGAGAGGATACTCTTTAGTTTTTCAGTTCTTCACTTCTAGGGTTTGGGTTTTGGATAGAATAAGAGTTTTTCTCGGAGTTTTGAGTTAGACTTTGTAGATCGGATTTGAGTTCTATTCTTTTGGAAGTTTAGTTCAGGACACCAATCTTTACGAGCATAAACATTTATTCTGCTTTAATCCTAGCATTCCATATTCTTCATTCTCGATTTTACAAGTCAATTACGATTTACAAGTCTTTGTTTTATGATTAATCGTTCTTCATTTAATTGTTCATACAAGTTTTATGGGTTCTAAGCCCCTGCTTCTTTGGGATCTCTGGAAGCTCTCGATCAAAGTAAAGTCCCTCAATTCCTCTTTTGATTTTCAATGGTTGTGTAGATTGATCACTTGTGTAAGAAAGGTTTTAAATCCTCAGATTTAGGCAAATTCTTGACAACGTGTTAACGAATATTCCGGTACGTTGTGTGATCATAATGCCAACTAAGGGTTCGTTTTAATTGAGAACAAGTGTTTAGTATTACTCGATCATCTTTATTTTCCAGAGCATTTAAGATAATCTCTATCGAAGACCATTTGTCAATGGTTCCTAGATAGGTTATACAATAAGAGGAATTAGGACTTACGTCCAGAAAGTACGTGGAACCTAAGAAATCCAGCTAATTGTCTTTCTAGTTTTAAAACATTTAACTTGATCAACCATTCGACTGAACAACCTGACATTACAATTCTCTTTAAATCATACTTTTAGTGAATAGCTCCTATTGATCAACAAAGTAAGGCAGCTCCCTGAGGAGATGACACGTGGTTCCACGGTATTACAATGCTAGGCGACCATAATTCCTACGGCAGAATAGAATTAGGAACACTAATCGGGGACTGACGTGGTTGTTGAGCCATTGTATTGTACGGATTGTATTGCAAGGGTGTGTGATGGAATGTAGATTGTATTGCAATATGGTGGAGTTTAAGGGTTGTTTTTTTCACTGTATTTACAATACACTTGGTGTGTGTGGCTAGAAAGGACAGGGTTGAAATTGTATTGCAATGGTGTGTATTGTGACCAACATTAGATGAGCAGTAGCAGTCTACGGTATTCGATTGAGCGGTAATCATTGGCCAGTCCAGCATGAGCGGTAAATTGAAAAAAAAAATTTTTTTGAAAAATCAAATCAATCAAATACGAAAAGAGACGAAATTTTAAAAAATGAAATTTTCAAAAATAAAATTTTGGATGTTAAAAAAAAAAAGTGATTTGACATGCCGAAGTAGATTTGTCTTACGTGCCTATAAATGCAAGGGACATGATCTCATCTAAGGTTACATGTTTTTCTCAATGATTTTGTATTTTCAATTAGTGAAGGACATATACACAGTATGATGTATATGAGAATTGTGATTGCACAATTGTTGCGTAGGAAATTATATGCACGGTGTAATGCGTATAGGAAAAAGGGTGAATGCTAAGGTTAGGAACTATGACCTTAGGAATTTGGATAATGAAATGAACAAGCTTAGTCTTAAGTAAATAAATGATTGAGTGGTTGGAAGTTAGCACCACTTAGGGAATGAGCAGATCGATTCATGGTTGTCAAATCCCAGTAGTAATTGGCATCTGCATTACTAGTTAGACTAATAGCGTCGTAATTCTTGTTGCCATGTTAATTGTGTAAATGGCTAGTAGAGGGCCGAGGGCGTGAGCGTCCATGAAGTGCTGATCGAGACACCACCGGATTTAGTCGTTGGCTCCTCTTGGCTGTAGGTATTACGGCGGCTGTATCGCCTGAGGCTAACATAGCGGAGTAGTCGGGGAGGTCTAGTAACCTCAGGAGGTTTAGGCGCATCATCTCAGAGCATTCACGGGAGGAGATCCGATGGGGGTAGACCATTGGTTCATACAGATTGAGAAGGTGTTAAAGGTTATGGAAATTACCTCTGACACTACCAGGATTAGAATAGCTGCGTTCCAGCTATAGGGCGAGGCCTAGGTATGGTGGAGATAGGCTATGACTTCTAGAGACTTAGAGGTTATGACATGGGCGAGGTTTGGGGCTATTCACCGGGTAAGGCTTCCCGGAGGCTGCGAGGCATGCGAAGGCTCGGGAGTTCACTGGGGAAAGCAGCGAGGACGATGGCGTGATGGACTATGTGGTGGGTCACGAGTTAGCCCGGACTGCAGTGATTACGTGGCCACCGACCTGGCCAAAGTTAGGAGATTCAAGAATGGGCTGAAGTTGTCAATTCGGGGTAGGATGTGGGACTTAGGTCTGGGATATGGACTCCCCATGGTTGGGGCGTACGACCGTAGAGAGAAATAGGATGCCTGAGCTTTTCGGGGATGTGAGTGTTGGTAGCGAAGGGAGGATCAACCTTCTTCTAGTTCGGGAAGAAGCTGAAGACTTATGCTTCCTGCGAGTTTCGGGGACCATGGCGGTCGGCGTCTAGTCGGTAACGGAGGATATGTTACTTCTACCGACAGCCTGGGCATGTGAGGCGGGGTGCCCGGAAGGCGGGGATCAGAGGTTTTGGGGCAGTGCGATCTGGTCGGTGCTTGAGACGGGAAGGACACGGTTATTTCTCCAAACTAGCGTAAGATTCGAGGGACCAGTCACCTAATACTTCGCGGGCGGGTCATAAGTGGGACTTGAGCGGAGTCGGGGGTCTAGCACGGGGTTTGCGGAGACGAGAGTTCGGGTGTTTGGAAACCGGATGGCGATGTTACCATTGCCACCGACACGGGCATATGAGGCGAGATTGTCTGGGGAGGTCTCATGGCGCGAGGGTGGAACATCACGAACGGCCGGATATGTAAGTGCGTTCTACTCTTGCATGTTGACTAGAGTAGCGTTTAAGTGGATCCATAATTGTTCATTGTTCAAATCTTGTGTGTGATGGATTTAGACTTAGAGGTTAAGGCCTTTAAGCCACGTATAGATGTTCTTCCTAGGATGTAGGGTGAGTTGACTGATAGGTCGGGATTATGAGTGAGAGATCTCAGAGATTTTGCTGTAATTGGACCAAGGTTGGTGTCCACAATGAGATCTATTGGAACATGTGCGGTAACATTCGTCGAGTAGGGTGTGGGTGCTACGGTATGTTTCATTCACCACTCTTAGTGAGTGTGAGTTGAGTTGTCTTAGGTTCGATCGATGAAGACTCATAGTTCGGTCAGTGAAGAGTAATTAAGTGTGTTGAGCCATGAAGAGTCGTTAATCCCCAATGTACGCGAAAGCACAGGTTAGGGTGAAGGGACCGCGGTAATATCGAAAGGTCACGTATTGGGTGTAAAAGACACAGGGAGAGATCCGAATTTGCAGCGCTCGTTGTAAGAGACCCGGGGAGAGATCAGAATTTACCGTGTGGGTGTAGGGCCGGGGTATCGGAATTCACCATGTCAGTTGTAGACCCGGAGGCGTTCCCAGTACGTGTGGGTGTAAGGGCGGTGGAGAAATCGAGAATTTACGTGGGTGTAAGAGACGGGTGGGTTATCGAGAATTTCTATGTGGGTGTAAGAGACCCATGGAGATATCGAAATTTACAGTAATGAGAGCGAAGGCTTTCGCGGTGTAAGCCGAAAAGTTATGTTACCCGAGAGATGAAAACACACGGTCAGGTTATCACGCAGACTTAGAGTTGAGTGATAGAAGTACGAGTGACTCAGATAACACGGTTAAGTTATCCACGTAGACTTAGAGTTGAGTGATGAATTAAAAGTGACTTCGAGATTTAGATACCCTTTGAGAAAGTGCATTGGTGATACGAGAAGTAGCCAGGCTCGGTATATGGATGTAATTCATGACGGGGACTAGGTGACGATCTATTGGATTGTCAGTGATGGTGACCTTGGGAAGGTCCGAGCGTTTAGCGGGGTTGTGTAAGTTACATGTTATTGATAGTTGTATCTGGTGTTAGAGAGGACCGCTGACATCACGTGCGGATAATAAGGGTAGTTAGGAGCAATTGCCCTTAGTGGGTCGCTGCAACAACCGGTTATCGGTGGTATCTGAGATGTAGGTATGAGGCCTTGTATGGGAGGCCATGCGGGTCACCATTATGTTGGACCGAGGTGGAAGGCTCCATCAGCGGTCTGATTTGATTAGAGACACCTCAGAAGGTGAGCTGATACAGCAAACGTCTCTCCGCGACTCGAGCGGCGAAGAGCTATGCGGATGCGGCGTCGACCTTAGAGTTGAGGTTGGGGATCCGCGTCTTCTTGAGTGCCTAGAAGTGGTCGAGGTTCGACGGCGAAGCTATCGCCAAAGATTCATTGGACCTTCGAGATACTTTCGAGAGGATGACCTTCGTTAGCGTGCCGATTGGCTTATCACCCGGCATGTCGGTGTCGCGAGGTGTTTCACGTCTCCATTCTCCAAAAGTATACTCGAGATCCAGCTCATGTGGTGGATTGGGGACAAATAAAGGTTGACACGGATGGGACCTTCGAGGGACGGTGTGCATTATTGATAGTCGATCGGGTTTTGCTGACGCCAAGACACCGTGGTAGTGAGTCTTATGGAGCCTTTATGGAGTGGAGAATCACGTGGGATATGAGGACACGATCTGGGCCTATCCCTTCTTATTTGGGATGAGGTGCGTGGTTTAGTCGTTTGAGATTTAAATATTGTTTACATGCATGATAGAGTCTCGTGCATATGCATGTGAGTGATATGATTGTCCAGAATTTTGGGATGAAATACCTTTTAAGGAGGGGAGAATGTAAGACCCGAGAAATTCCAATTTCTAGAAAAATGGCAAAATCGTAATTTCGATTACAAAATTGTTAATTTCGGTTAAAAATCCGTAATTTATCCTCTAGATCTTGGATGACAAAAGCAGTTACTTTGCCGTTGGAATAGATCTCGTGAAATCACAACTAGCAAGTAAAAATTTACGTCGAATTAGGAACGGTGAATTTACAGTACGAGGCATCATGATTCAGTCTTAGTAAGCGATTTCGATGAGGCGAGTCACTCTCTTTGCATTACTCATGTTCCATAAGTGGCATGAGTAGAGAAATGATGAAAATAGACGGCCGAGATAGTGCCGAATGACAAAACTGGGAAATGAAGGGATATAAGGGTCATTTTGGAAGTTTTTAAGTCACTAAATGACAAAATAGTGAATAAGGCATCTTCTCCAAACAACAAAGACCAAACGTGGAAAGAAAGGAGGACTTCCTGATGATCGAAAATTTGAGTTTTAGAGAGAGCATCATACTTCTCTCTACAAATACGCCTTGATCAGCCGTCAGAAAGTGCTGGAGACCGAGAGCTTGCTCCTTGAGGCTAGTGATCAGGTTGAGGTTTCCTCAAACTCCAGAAGGTAAAAATTTCTCCCTACTTGGGTTTTTATTCTTCGGTTAAGTACCATGTAAATGTTTCGGTTGGTTGAGGCCTTGAACGGCCGTTTGATCGATTCAAACCTTGGAGATCAATCAGCAGATTTGAGACCACGAGCGAGCTGTATCGGGTGTTGATTTGTTTGGGTTAAATGTGTGATAATAGTGTTCTATAAATCATGTATTGGTTTGTTTGAGGCAGAAATAGCCGCTGAGCGGGTTCTGATGACAGATAAATTGTCTTTGAAGAACGGTAACCTAGGGTTTCTTATTTCAAACGTCAAATCTGAAATGACACAGTGAAAATATGTGTTTGTTGAGTGATTTAAATTGAATTGCTCGTGTTTGATCTATAGCTCAAGTGACTAATTTGATATATAAATTGATTAATTACATAACATGATTGTGTGATTGGATATTATGTGGATATGTGCATGTTTACATGTTGCATGTGTTATATGAGTTATCGAAATGGCATCATAATGCATTTCATATCTGATGGGGTAGCCTGAAATTAGGTAAGTGCATGACATGGAAAAATTGAAAACAGCACGTTTTGAAAGAAATTTCAGGATAATTCAGGAGG
Source organism: Tetrastigma voinierianum (assembly GCA_016808115.1). NCBI lineage: Eukaryota > Viridiplantae > Streptophyta > Magnoliopsida > Vitales > Vitaceae > Tetrastigma > Tetrastigma voinierianum. The sequence goes on along the minus strand of JAEQBH010002284.1, from coordinate 694,060 downwards.
CTGAGTTGAGCGGTCGCCAGATCATTTCGAGATGAGGACCATGGCTTGTTTAGGAAGGTTCTCCAACACATTAACCTGGAGAATTAGTCCCCATATTTTGTCACCGGTAGTATAGTTCGAAAACAACAAGAATTGTTTTGAAAAAAGATGTTTCCTCTCCCATAACCAAGGCGGTGTGAGTCGGTGAGGGCTCGGGGTATGACTTGATCATGTAGACATTCAAGTAGGGTAATGTATTTGCTTGAATGTGGTTATTTTGGAGCATTGCATATGCACTTAGGTGGAGAGTAGCCCACTTAGAGTGATTCCACTACTGAGCATTAGCTCGCCTTTATCGAGGATGTTATATTTTGCAGTGCGGGGCTTGAGCAAGTAGACGGCCGTCATAGAAATTGATTTAGAAGAAAAAGCGGGATTGTGGCTTTGGTTTGTGATTATATACATGTATTAGAATTCTCTAATTTTAATATGTGTTGTATAAAGGAACCAGTTAACTCTTTTGAAACTATTGGATATAGTTATTGTATCATAATGAGTATAGTTATTGGGCCCAAGTGGTGTTTTATATGTGATCCTATTCAATTTGCCGGACGGGTTTCATGCGGTATTGTATTTAGGTGGCTCATACAAGGCTTCACTTCATTTTCTGCACGAAATGTGGGTCACCGAGCATTCCGCAGTATTCAGCGGGTTGTGGTGGCAAGCCGGACTGGTGGACCTTAGGGTGATAGGCGTATTGGTTGTTGTCATTGCCGACATGTGCCAGTTGACGCCATCGGAGTTGTTAGTAGTGGGACCTTGGCGGGTCATCATGCGAACACGGTCTTAGGATTAGGTAGGTTACATATGCACATGGTTGGATGTGTATGTGCATGGAATTTCGGGACGAAATTCTTTTTTTTTTTTTTTTTTTTAAGAAGGAGAATGTGAACGAGAAAATTCCGTTACCTGGGAAAAAGAGGTAAAATTAGCCAATTGGTGCATCGTACTCTGATCTCGGATGACTAGCGGACTGCCGTTGAATCATCTCTGAGGAAATCTGGCCTGCGTCGAATTGATCGAATTCGAGGCGATCGAATTTGCGTTTTCGAGGAGCTTGGCGTCGGCGGGACGCGAGGTGCATTTTTGGTGGCACCGCGGTGTCACGTGTCATGCTCAATTGGTCAAGTTGAGCTCAAGGTGGGACCATGATGACACATGGCATGATGCCATTGAATAGAAAGTCGAACTAATGAGAAGAAGGGACATATGGTATGTCTTGTCATAAATCGAAAGATAAAAACCATAAGTGGTCTTCGCTACTACTAAAGTCAAGACCATGACAGAGACAGTAGTGCGGAGGCTGGGTTTTGATATTTTAAGTGAAAGATGTACCTTCTCTCTCTAAAATCTGGTGATCCAACGGTCGGTTCGCCGGAGTAAGAAGGGAAGAGTTCTGCGCGGCGAGGAACGCTGAGAACAAGTTCTTGGAGTTTAGATAACTCAGTGCGTAGGAGTTTCATCTTAACATTCTTGAGTTTGAATGCCTTTGTTGATGTTTGTGTTGGTTGACGTGAGTAGCCGTTTGATCGTTCAATCTTGGGCGAAATGTATGGCCCCCGAGACATGCGCGATCTGTATGAGTTTGGGGCTGTTTTGGAGTGTTGTGTGATGATTATTAAATAAATTGTATTTTGGTGAGTGAGAATGGAAATGGCCAAGGAAATTGGTTTCAAAAAGTGGAACAAATAAATAATTGGTCGGTAAGCGCCCTGGGTGACCCGCATGCTATTTTTGGGACGTTAAATCGTCCTTGGTTTGTGTGAATGGACGAAAATCATCCATGTTACGTATTAGCGGGTGTTGAAATGAATGGCTTGGTATGTGTGAAATAGATAGGTTAGGAGCATTATTTAATGTGTTAACACAGACCTGATTATATGGAATTAAATTGTGTTTATGTAAAGCTGGAGAATGATAATGTAAATGCTCAGTGAGCTAAATTGGAGTGATGGTTGATGTGTTAATTTACATATGTGTATTATAGTTGATTGAAAAATATGCATATTCGGCATATTGCAATGGTTTTAGAAAATGGCACAATGCATTTTCATATGCACACTGGAGTAACCTAGAAGTTAGGTGTGAGTGCATGACATAGTTTTTGTAAGCGGGCATGTTCTGAGAAAGGAGTTTCACGGGATGATACGGAGGGGTAAGGTTGGGAGATGGACAGCCGGATCATTTGGGATGAGAACCATGAGCGTTTCGGAAAGCTCGCAGCAATTAGGTCGCCGGTAGTCCCATATTTTACCCGAATATTTCAGTAGCCTGTTTTCAGAACAAGAGATTTGTTTTGAAAATGATTATTTTCATACATGGCCAGGCAAATTGGTGAGTCGATGAAGACTTCGTGACTGCCGAGTGATCATGCTTATTCAAGTAGGATCACGTATTTGCCAGTGTGTTTATTTTGGGTATTGCCGCCCCAGTGAAAGCCGCCATTTAGAGTGATTCCCTTCACTGGCGTCTTCGCCACAATAGAGGAATATCATTTCAGGTATAGGGAGTATTCTTGAAGACAACTCAGTTAGAGGCTGATTTTTGAAGAAAGCCGGGTTGTGGCTTTAATGGTTTTTAGATATAACATGTATTAGAATTATAGATTTTAATATATGTTTATACTCACCGTCTATCAACTATGTGGTGGGAGATAATTGGAATATGGTTATTGCTATTGTTTTATGAGTATTGGTTTATGAGCCCAGAGGCATTTTTACTCGAGGTATGAGTCTCATACGATCTGAGACATATCGTTTCAGCAGGTTGGCCAATTGTCCGCAGGACACCGATTGGCGTCCTATGTTGGCTAAAATCTTGTTATTTTAGGACTTTGAACTAAGGTTTTTGTATGGAGTGCACTTCTTTTATTCTTGGCACCGGTTTTTATTCTATAAATTCCTTGACATTTTCTTTTGGTTTATTACTTATACAATTTCCATGGTTTACTTCTAGAATTTCTGGGATTCAAATGGATTGATTTTATTTTCTACACTATATTTGGTTTTTCTCCTAAACTAAGTTTTCAAATTGTTGAAATATTTTCTATTTATTTTCTTCAAATTTACTGGAGTTTACGAACTAATTGTTCAAGTATTTGATCTACTTGCGACTAAGTTTTCTAATAGTTCTTTCAAATTTTGTTGTTCAATTTTATTTTTCTGTTCTTTTCTAAAATTATCTTCCTCAATAATCTTTCTTTACTCCTCTGCATCAAGTTCACTTCCCTAATTAAATTAAAATGTTTAAAGTCTTCGACTTCTTTCTAATTCTAAGGTTGTATTACACAAATCTAATTCTTCTCTGTTGAATTTCTTTAACTTTTAAAATTTTTTATATCAGTCCTCAAATGGTTTCTTTCGTGCTTTTATGTTCTTCTAATACTACTTTGGTTATTCCTAACTGAATTTCTACAAGGTTCTTAAAATATTTAATTTCTTCTTTTTTAAACTGAGGGTTCATTAATTTTTACTAGTTTTTTACACTTATTTCTAATTTCTACACTAATTTCTACACTAACTTCTACTGTCTAAGAACTTGAACTACTAACATAAAGATTATCTACATAATATTTAACTATTTCAGTTTTAACTATAGTTTATAGTTATAATAACACTATTAAATGTGATTTTAAATAGTGTTTCATATTCACACAAATATTTAAGAGACACAAGGTTTTGAATATCTTTAGTAAGGTTTTTAACAGTTGTTCTTAAAGCATGCAATTTATCTAAATTTTTACTAAATTTCACGCTAAATGTAAATTCTATTACTAAGTTCTTTTACACGATCATAATCTAAATTAGAAACACTAGGAGGATAAGGAATAAAAGACATAAAATAAACACACAATTAAAAACATACAAAATTTCACAATTTCTGTAAAATCATACAATATTTCAAGGGTTTTTCTGTCATAACTTTAGCGAGGTAGATAAAGCTTTGGTACTGCGGAATTTAATTTCCAAAGTTTTTAGAAATAATAATAATTAACATACAAGTGCTCTGATACCATTTTCCCTCTTATACCAAAAACAAAACCCATCTCACAAATCTCTCCTCAAAACACCCTGCTTTAAATTAAGAATAATAAAACATCACTTCGTATCATAGGATAAAACCCCCCACCAAGACCAGACAAAGTCTCCCTCAAACGCCTATCCTCGGCTAAAACGGGTTAAAGGTCATGGGTTAAGACTAAAGACTCTAGTTTTAAAATTCCGCTTTCAAAACATGGGTTTCAAAGATTAATTTTTAAGAAAAATTTTCTTTTTGTATAAGAAAGATAATAAAAGCAGGATCCATGTAGGTTGATTATTATAAAGAATTTTGAATCAAAGCTTCTTCTCACTATCTTTTACCCCTTTGTTTCCCTAAATAAATAAAATTAACAAAAAATTAAAGTAAGAACAAAAGAGAATTGGAAAAAATACTTACAATATTATTACTTCAAACTTTGATTACAAACTCATTTCTCTCTCACTTATATATATAGATATGGAGATATATCTATATATATATATATATAAATGTATATAAATATCTATATATATAAGTAATATATAGATATCTATATATATAGATGTATTAGATATTTCTATATATATATATATATATATAGAGAGAGAGAGAAAGCGAAGAGAATATATCTATATATATAGATAGATATATAGATATACATCTATAAATATATCTATATAGATTTATATGAATGTCTATATATATAGATGTATTAGATATATCTATATATATATATATATATATATAGATGTATATAGATATCTATTATGTATATATAGATTTATATATCTATATATACATCTATATATATATATATATATATATATATATATATATATATATATATATATTTATATATCTATATATATAGATAGAGATATATAGATATACATCTATAGATATATAAATCTATATATCTATATATCTAGATATATCTATATAGATTTATATATCTATGAATATACATATATCTACTCTAGATATATCTATAGATGTATATCTACATATCTATATATATAAGATATATCTATCTCGATCTCATAGAATATACATCTCGTCTTACTCTCTATATATCTATATAATTATAAATCTGTTATCTATATATCAGATATATCTATATCTATTATATAATACTCAGATGTATAATCTATATATCTATCTATATATATAGACATATCTATATATCAATATATATATATATATATATATATATATATATATATATATATATATATATATATATATATATATATATATATCTTTTTACCCCTTTGTTTCCCTAAATAAATAAAATTAAATTAAGAACAAAAGAGAATTGGAAAAAATACTTACAATATTATTACTTCAAATTTTGATTACAAACTCATTTCTCTCTCACTTATATAAATAGATGTATTAGATATATCTATATATATATATATATATATATATAGATGTATATATAGATATACTCTAAATCTATATATACATTATAGATATCTGTATACATCTATATATACATATAGATATCTATATACATCTATAAGTAAAAACGACCACTTGGGCCCATAAATAATACCCATCAGTTGTCACAACTATATACAATGGTTTCAAGAATTAGATAATTTTGCTCTTATACAAACATCTATCTTAAAAGTTTAAAACATTATGCATGTATCGACTAAAACCAACTAGCCCGGCTTTCTTCAAAATCGGTCTCTAAGAAGAGCAGTCTTCTCGAGCGCCCTGTGTACCTAAAAATAATATCCCTCGATAGGGTGAACTATCACCCGATGGTGGAATCCTTACTAAATGAGTTCTTCTGCTAAGTCATATGCAATGCTCCAAAGTAAACACACATTCAAGTAATCGTGGTCTCTTGAATGTCTAAATGACCAACCCATCCAGGAGTCACACCGACTCCCTCACACTTGCCTAAACCATGTATGAGAAAACGTCTTATTCAAAACAAATCTTGTTGTTTTTTCAAAAATATACTACCGAGTTTCGGTAAAAACATGGGACTACCCTCAGGCGAATGTGTTGTAGAACCAGAAAGCAGGTCATGGTCCTCATCGAAATGATCTATTGGACCGTCTCCCAACCCCATTCTCCGGAAATTCTGCAACAAATTCCTTTCAGCTGTTCGTTTTCTTTGAATTTTTTTTTTCATGTCATGCACTCACCTAATTTCTAGGCTATCTCAGTGCATATGAAATGTATTATGTCATTTCACACAATATACATACAACACATGCAAATATACCATCATGCATATATTTATATAATTTAAATCACAAAAACATGTTATGTAATTTCACAATACATTTCACTAAAATTAGCTCACATGGTCTAATTTAACAAACACTCACAATTCGATTTGAATTTCTTAATGAAACCTGATTTACAAAAAATATTTCGTGAGATACTATTCCGTGAACCGAGTAAACCATCGGTCCTTCCGTTCACATCCAAATACTAATATCGGTTCCCACTTTGTGGACCGAAAGCCATAGCCATTTCTGGCCTCATACACATCAATACATGATTTATTGCATAATTTACACCAATTAACAACCCAAACGGCCCGGTAAACTGATACGGACTGTCCCGATGGATCATAAATCCCAACACTTGGTTCAGAATTTGGAACCGATCAAGCTGACCCGTTCAAGGCCTCAAACCAACGAAACATCATTAACCGCAAATGAAGTGTAAACCCAGTAGGATGAAACCGCCTCGCGAGGTTTGTCGAAAACTCCACAACCCAGGTTGCTAAATGCGTTGTCTCGCCGCATTAGAACAACTTTCCTTCTCGGCCCAAAGAAAGTAAATGATCGAACTCTAGAAATCTAGAGAGATGACACCTTCTCTCTGCAAAAACTCAAAAGCCTTAACTTCCTGCACTGCATCTCCCTCCCACTTCTTCACGTTTTGTTCTTTAATTTTGGAGAAGGTCCTTGTTGCCTATCTTGTCTTCTTCCTCATTTAACTTTCAAAAATGATATCCATGTCCCCATTTGTCACTATTTGACACATGGCTTAATCTAAGCCATCAATTTTCATCATCTCTCTACTCATGCAACATGTATCACATGATTATATGTTATATGTGACTTTTGTCACATCAAATTTTGTTTTACGGCATCCGATACTCGGTGCCTCAAAAACTTACAAGTCCAGATTGTCTCGAATTCGACGAGTCAGCGTGTTAGCTAGATTTCGTAAGACGATTCCAACGGTGAAATCTGTTTCGTCATCCGACATCTATAAATTTTAGGTTTTGACCCATTCTGATTTCTGCCAAATTGGAATTTTACGTCTTACATTCTCCCCTCCTTAAAGGAAGTCGGTCGAAGTCTGGACAATCCTGAAACACTTTCACATGCATATCCGCGTGCACAATACCATGCATGTAAACTCGTCATTAAATACTAAACGACTAAACCATGTACCTTCATCTCTAAATAACAAGGGATAGGTGGCCTGCATCGTGTCATCGCGCTCCCACGTTGACTCCTCCACTCCATAGTGTCTCTATAGTACCCTCACTAGGATCTTGCATCGCAACACCTGATCCCGGCTATCCAAAATGCACACTGGTCCCTCCTCAAAGGTCCCATCAGTGTCAACCTCAATCTATCCCCAATCCACCACATGAGCTGGATCTGGAGTATACTTCCAGAGCATGGAGACGTGAAAATACCTCGTGGACACGACCATCTTTGGGCGGTAAAGCAGCCGTGCATAGCAGTACCTACCCTCTCAAGTATCTCGAAAAGTCCAATAAACCTCGGTGATAGCTTCCTACGCTTGCCGAACCTGACCACTCCTCTCTTAGGTATCACCTTCAAGAAAACGTGATCCCCAACCTCGAACTCTAAGAGGTGGCGTAGCATCAGCATAATGTCTGCCCGGCTACGGCGGGTGAGAAAACATTGTCGTATCAAGCTCACCTTCTCGGAGTGTCTCCTAATCAGTCGGGACCGATGATGGAGACTCTCTCCGCCTCGGTCCAACATAACGATGATCTACATGGCCTCCCATACAATGCCTCATATGGTGCCATCTGTTTATGCACTTTGATAACTATTGTTGTAAGCGGAATTCCTAAGAACAATTGCTCCTCCCGGCTACCCTTGATCGGGGCATGCTCGTAGCATGTCCTCTAACACAATATGTCAGGTACAACGATGTAACCCTACACAACTCCTTCTTGGTATTAACATGACCTTCTAAGGTCTGGTGCGGCTTGACAATCGATGGGCCGTCGGCACAGTCATATGAACCAATCTCTCATCGAGACCTTGCGACTTCGACAACACCTGATGCAATCTCCCGAGGGTATCCAAAACTCAAGTCGCTCCTGACTCCTATCACTCAACTCTAAGTCTACGTGATAACCATGACCGTGTCTTTTCATCTCGAGTCACTCCCGACTCCTATCACTTAACTCTAAGTCTTCGTGATAGTTGGCCAGTAATATTTTCATCTCGAGTCGCCCAGGCTCCACATCACTCGACTCTAAGTCTGTGATAACTTGGCGGGTATGTTTCATCTTGAGCAACATAACTCTTCGGCTTACTTGAGCCTCACATTTCACACATAATTTCGGATATCTCCCACTAGTTCTCTTACACTGAAAGTGGATCGCTCGGGACCTCATATACCACGAAAAAATTCCAGTTTCTGGGTCTCATACACCCACACGAAGTCGGGATAGCTCGGGTCTCTTACACCTACCCCTGAGAAATTTGGGGATACCTCCAGGTCCTCTACACTGAGGCAGGATCTCTGGGTCTCTTACACCCACGTGAGATCCTCCTCCAGTTCTCATACACCCCTGAGAAGTCGGGATATCTCCGGGTCTCTTACCTCAGGACCTTTCGGATACTACCGCGGGTCTCCTTCACTCTAACTCCAGGTTTCTCACCTTAGGGGATTATGACCCCCTTACTTTGCCCTGACACACATTGAGTACTCTTCATTTCCTGATTCCAGATAAGGTCTTCATTAGGCTAATCGTGGCATAACTCAACTACACTCACCAGAGTGGTGAATGACCATACCGTGCACCCACACACCCGACTTCGACGCGATGTTCAGTACACATGAGCCTTAATGATGTATCTTGTGACACCCAATCCCGGGGTCCACCACCATGACGAGAATCGGAGATCTCACAACTCACAGTCCAATTTGTCGGTCGGCTCTCACCACATCTAAGGGAAGAACATCTATACACGTCTTCTCTAAGGCCTTAACCTCTAAGCGAATCCATCATAAGATGCAACGATAAATTAATATGATGCATCGATTTAACCGCTACTCTAGTCAACAAGTGCGAGAGTGAAAGCGTGCCACTACATATCAGGAATTTGCTCTGGCAATGCTCGGCACAGAACCATGAGACCTCGCCTCTGAGACAATCTGCGCCTCATATGCCCAGTGTGGCGTGGTAACACATCATTGCTAGCGTGAAACATGCCTAATAAATCTTTGTGCTTTCGATCCCGACCCCCTCGCCCAGATCATGTGACCCATCTGCGAAGTACTTGATCTTCGGTGCGGCTGCTGAAGCCGATCAGTTCCACGACCTATCTTGGGCGGAGGAACAAAGCTGTGTCCTCTGGTCCCTCTCAATTTGGCGGGACTCATATTTGTCCCAAAACCCTGGGATCCTTGTCTTTAGGGGCAATCCTCTCCCATGCCATTTGTCGGCCCGAGTAACATATCCTACCTTACTGGTGTTAGTGCCCCGATCCACGGCCTGGTCACTGAAACTCGTGTGACGAAGTCTTCTGCCTCTTCCCCCCCGGCCCAGAAGAAGGCTGATCCTCCTCTTGCTACCAACACCCGCTTCCCGAGTGCTCGAGCATCCTCGATCTCTCTATGGTCGGGGTCGTCCAGCCCGCTGAGTCCATGTCCCATAGGCGAGCTGCAATCCCACACGTAGATGGGCAGCTTCGGCCATTCTCGAGATCTCTGACTTTGGCCGGCCATGTCCGTGGCCACGTAATCCTTAGCAAAATGGGCTAACTCTATGAATCTAGCCATGTAATCCATCACTTGCCATCGGTCCCTCGCTTCACTTCTGAACTCCTAAGCCTTCGTGATGCCTCGCAAAGATCTAGGAAAGTAATTTACCCATGAACAAATTTCTAGAACTCCGCCCATGTCATTACCTTCTAGGTCTCTAGAGGTCTTGCCTGCCCCACCATATACTGGCTCACCCTACCGGAACGCACTTGGGCCTAACCCCGGCCGTGTCGAGGTAATCTCCATAAATTTCTAACACCTTCTCTATCTGCATGAACCAATGGTCTGCCACTATAAGATCTCCTCCCCCTGTGAATGTCGGAGGATGATGCGCCCTATATCTATATAGATTTATATATCTATAGATGTATATCTATATATCTATATATCTATAGATATATCTATATAGATTTATATAGATATCTATATATATATATATGTATTAGATATATCTATATATATAGATGTGATAGATATATCTATATATATATATATATAGATGTATATAGATATCTATATGTATATATAGATGTATATGTATATCTATATGTATATATAGATTTATATATATCTATATAAATCTATAGATATATCTATATATATAGATAGATATATAGATATACATCTATAGATATATAATCTATATAGATATATAGATTTATATATCTATAGATGTATATCTATATATCTATATAGATATATAAATCTATTTATCTATATATCTAGATATATCTATATATCTATTTATATATCTATAGATGTATATCTGTATATATCTATATATCTATTTATATATCTATAGATGTATATCTATATATATCTATATAGATATAAATCATATCTATAGATTATATATCTATAGATGCATATATCTATCTATCTATCTATATATATAGATATATCTATATATCAATATATATATATATATATATATATCTTTAACCCCTTTGTTTCCTAAATAAATAAATTAATAAAAAAATTAAATTAAGAAACAAAAGAGAATTGGAAAAAATACTTACAATATTATTACTTCAAACTTTGATTACAAACTCATTTCTCTCTCACTTATATATATAGATGTATTAGATATATCTATATATATATATATATAGATGTATATATAGATATATAAATCTATATATATATACATATAGATATCTATATACATCTATATATACATATAGATATCTATATACATCTATAAGTAAAAACGACCACTTGGGCCCATAAACCAATACCCATCCAATTTATACCAACTATATACAATAGTTTCAAGAGTGAATAATTTACTCTTATACAACATATATTAAAAGTTTAAAACATTCTAATACATGTATCCAACTAAACCAAAGCCACAACCCTAGCTTTCTTCAAAATCGGTCTCTAAGAAGAGCCGCTCCCTCTCGAGCGCCCGTACCTAAAAATAATATCCTCGACAGGTGAACTATCACCCAAGAGTGGAATCACCCTAACAAGCATTTCTCCACCTGCCGCATACGCACGCCCAGTAAACACACATTCAAGTAAATACGTTGATCCTACTCTTGAATGTCTAAATGACCAACCCACACCTTCCAAATTCTCATCGCAATACACCTCGTCACAATACAAAGGAGTGTATTGCAATACAATCCTCAGCCCCTCAAGCCTTCTCTTGCAATACAATTTTCTGCCACTGCACACCCTATATTGCAATACAATCCGTGTATTGCAATATAATGGCTCAACAACTAACCTCCCTATTGCAATACAATTCCAGCCCATCCTAGTTGCCTAAGCTGCAATACAATACCTAATGTCACAATACAATTTGGGCAGTAGCCCATTTGCACATTTTTATTTTTTTTTATCATTTTTTTTTTCATTTCTTCCAGCTACTAGAAGACACTAAAAAATACATACTTTTTTTTTTTTTCATTTTCCAGGATACTCAAATAAATTTATAAAAACTTATTTTAATCCATTTTCTTCAGTTTTACACACTGTAAAACCTTAGAAAATTATTTTCTTCACCTCATTTATTTATTTAAATTTGGACATTTTGTCTAAAATCTCCTCAAACCTTCGATCCAAGATTCAAACTAGTGTTCACCTTAAAATTTATTAAAATTTTAGTTTATTACCTATTAAACCAAATAAATTTATTCAAATTTATTTTATTTCTTCTTCTTGGGTTCCAGCTTTTACACACTATAAAAACTTCTAAAATTTCAACACATCATGCTTATGTTAATCACTAAGCACACAAACAATCACAACACATAATTCATGTTATGCATATTTTCACACAACAAATTTATCAAATCACACAAAACACACAAAACATATGCATGTAGTGTTCTAGTTTTGCCCCTTAATTTCCTAGGTAATCTCATACCTAAACTCAACATCGAACCACACCTAGTGGTAATGTTCTTACACCTCAAATATTATGGCCTAAGCCCAAGCCTCTCAAGCCCTAGGTATTCATTTACCTAAACTCCACACCCACCGAGCTCCCAAGGTAATCGCTTTACCTCGCTTCCGATACTGTCGTGACGCCCCAAAACTGGGTGTCCTGACTACCTCACAACCCGCTATCAGCTCGTGGAATGCTCTGCAACCCGACATTATTCATGCAGAAAATCAAAGTGTAGTCTCTTGTACTGGGAGCTCACCCAAATACAAACCCGTCTCCAATCAACATCACGAGATATATATATATATATATGAGTAAAAACGGCTACTGGGCCCATAAACCACCCATACACTTACCAACTATATAAAATAGCTTAAGACCCGAGAAATTCCAATTTCCTGAAAAATGCAAATCGCACTTCGATTACAAAATTGTATCAAGAAAATCCGAATTTATTCTCTCTAGATCTCGATGATGAAACCCGGGATTTCACCGCTGAAATCTTCGCGAAATCTAGCGCTAGCACGCCGAATTTCGTCGACCCGAGATCGGTTGACACGCTTTTCAAGGCATACAAAGGTTCAAAAGCCGTAAAACGATTTTCAATGCGACGAAAGTCAAATATAACATGTACTCATGTGCCATAAGTGGCATGAGTAGAGAAATGATGAAAATGGACGATCGAGATAGTGCCGAATATCAAAACTGGGAAAAGAATGACTTAATGGTCATTTTGAATTAGATTAAATGATAATGAGACAAAACAATCAATAGTGTTTGTCTCTTACATTAAAAAAGGGAGCAAAAACGTGAAAGGAGAGGAGGGGAGGTCTAGTAGCTGCAGAAGACAGAAATGGAGGTTTTAAGAGAGAGAAGGACCTCCTTCTCTAGGACAATGTGGCAATCCGACCACGCAGCCTCGACAAGAGGGAAAGTCAGTCGACGCAGAGCGGCTACGCTGCGGACACCGGATTTGAGGAGTTTTGAAAAACTCCGTGAGGTAGGGGTTTCTCCTCATTTGGGCTTTGGCACTTTATTTAAGTGTTTTTCAACGTTGCCGCTTGGCGCCTTGAACTGCCGTTTACAGGTCCCAAAACTGGGACCGAATTATTGAAATTTTTAATCCATTTGTGCCGGGCCCATCACCGCACCAATGTCAAGGATTAATTGTGTAATTTGTGAAATAAATCATGTATTGATTTGAATGAGGCCGGAAATGGCCATGAAACCCGGGTTCACAAAGTGAACCTATGATTTGTGATTTTCTGGGAATAGTAACCGAGGGTTTCACTATTCCCTAGAATAGCGTCTACAAAATATATTTTCGTGCGAACGTGTTCGTCGAGTGATTCAAGTCAATTGCTTCGTTGCTTGATCATTAGCCCATGTGAGCTAATTTTGATGTGATGAAATGCGTAATTACATAACATGATTGTGCGATTGAATTTTAGAATATATGCATGTTTATATATTTACATGTGGACATGGGATCGTAATGGAATTGGCATCATGCATTCCATACGCACCGGGAGCACCCTAGGATGATAAAGCGAGTGCATGAGGGGCGAGCCCAGAGTGAATGGTTTCGGGAGGGTCTAAAACTAAAAATGATCCGAGGGTAGTCCATAACATCAATCAATGAGACGGCCCAATCGATATATACACATCGTAGGGTTGTCCACAAACAAATAAATATAATAATTTCCTATACGAGGTTTAGGCGAGTGTGAAGGAGTCGGTGAGGACTCGTACAAGATGATCGCTGTATTATCCAAGTAGGATCATGCATTTGCTTGGATGTGTGTTTATTTCTTGGGAGCATCAGACCGCACTTAGGTGGGGAGAGTAGCCCACTCTAGTGGTGATTCCACCTTATCGAGCATTGAGCTCACCCCGTCGAGGGATACTATTTTACAAGCACAGAAGCTGCATGAGTGAGACGGTGCTCGGGCCCTAGAGACTGAGGTTGAGAACAGAAAATGGATTGTGGCTTGGGTTATGATGTATTACATGTATTAGAATTCTAATTTTAATATGTGCTGTATATAAGAGTAAACTTTGAACCTCGAACTATGGTTGGATAGTCGGGATATATATATACATTGTTATGAGTATCGGGTTTATGAGCCCAAGTGGCCGCTTTAATCATGTAATCGTTATATTGGATCGTTTGGGACAAGTTTATGTGTGTTGTATTTAAGTGTGAGCTCCCGCACAAAGGAGACTCCGCCCGATTTTTCGGGTGATGCCGTAACCCGACATCCACTTGCATTTCGCGGTTGATGAGTAGTCAACGGACCGCTTGTTCGGGGGCGTCACAAATTGCATCGTAACCTAGGCATACGACTACCTAAGGCTTGAGGATTTGGGCCAGCCATAGTCGTGTAAGCAAACATCACCACTAAGTGGTCTACGTCAGTTTAGGTATGAGATGACCTAGGAAATCACGAGACAAAACTAGGATACTACATGCATGTGTTTTAGGTGATTGTTTGATAAATGATGTGTGAACATGTGAATGTTTGAAGAATGGTGTGTATTACATGGTTGTTATGTGTTGAGATTGTTTATGTGCTTAGTGATTAGCACATAGGAAAACAAATGAAGTGTTAGAAATTTTGGGAGTTTACAGTGTGTAAACTGGAACAAAGAAGAAAATAAGAAATAAATTTTAATAAATTTATTTGAGTGTTGGATAATGAAATCGAATTTTAATAAATTTGAGATTGAACACTAGGGTTAGTGTTATGTATGAGGCTTTGAGGAAATTTGGACCTTTTCCAGAATTAAATGAAAAAATAAAATAAAATAAACAAAATAAATTTTAAGCAATTTATTTGGTTTATTGAGAAACGAAAAAAAAATATATATATATATATATATATATATATATATATATATATATATATATATATATATATATATATATATATATATATATATATAAGGTGGAGAATTTTTTTCAATGTAAACTGGAACAAGAAAAAGAAAATAAAGAAAATAAATTTTATAAATTTATTTGGGTATGAGGTGAAAAAAATAATTTTATAAGGTTTTACAAGTAGTAAAATTGAAGAAAATAGAGTAAAATAAATTTCTTTATAAGTTTATTCGAAAGATTATGGAAAATGAAAAAAAAAAAATAAAATAAAATATATATATATATATATATATATATATATATATATATATATATATATATATATATATATATATATATATATATATATATGTATATATTTTTATTTTTCCAGTGGATGGAACAAATGAAATAATAATAATAATAGTAATGAAAAAAAAAAATTGCAGAACGGATTTGGGCTACTGCCCAATTGTTTTAAAAAAAAAATTGTATTGCAAGGCTGAGATTGTATCACAAGAGAGGGGTGTTTTTGGCTTAGAATTGTATTGCAATACAATATTGTATTGCAGCTTAGGAGTGCAGGTTGGCAAGGATTGTATCGCAATACAATAGATTGTGACAGGATCGAGAAGGTGGCATGGACTATATTGCAATACAATACTGTGTTACAACATTCGCCAGTACGGCAGCGCATAAGGCGCCTCGGGCGCTACCAGGCGCTACTGGGTGCCACAATAAGTATGTACTCAGTGCACTCAGCCTTTTGGATCTTGGCTTGACTCAATACTGCTTCGAAATAATTTTTGACATCGTTTCATGAACCCGGTTCCTGAACACTGTTCATCACAAAAAAAAATTCGAAAATTTTTTTTTATTAAATTAAATAAAAATCAAATAAAATTTGACAAAATTTTCGAAAAAATAAAATTTTCAAAAATGAAATTTTTGTTGATAAAAATGTTTTAAATGTATAATTGATTGTCTTGCATTATTCAGAATGCAAGGACAATGCGTATACACTGATGGCAGGAAGGGAATAGTATCTCGGTCAGGTTTATGCTTTTAAGATACTCAGATTGAGAATTAACTTGCCATTGAACTGTATAGATGGCTAGTCGAGGACGATGACGAGGGTGTCCATATATGAGGTACCGACCGTACACCACCAAAGGTTCGATCAACGTGCTTTGGCTGAGGCCAGAGGTATCACGGCCGATCGCTATAAAGACAGTCAAAAGTAACATGTAGTCAGGAGGTCCTAATAACCTCCGTGTTTAGGACGATTATCCTCCGACATTCACAGTGAAGAGGAGATCCGATGGTGGCGCACTAATCAATCATGCAGATTGAGAAGGTGTTGCAGGCTACTGAGATTACCTCCGACACTACTAGATTAGACTAGTCAGGTTCCAAATGCAGACGAGACCCAAATAAGGGGCGGAATGGGCAAGGACCTCTTAAGACCTTAGGAGGAGCCTAGATGTGAGTTCTCCCTAGGATTAAGGCGAATAAGGATGATATATCGAGGTCATGAAATGGAGATCCTGTGGACTCTAACACGCAGGGACCGAGTGGATCATGGATACGCTGTGAGTTCGAAGTGTCATCCCGACGGATCGTTGATAGCTTATAGGGTCAATATCGATTGTGAGCGTAAGGAGGTTACCGCCTATATCGCAAGACTCCGCACTGCGGTGGTATTTCGTGGGACAAGCATGATATTTGCCCCATACAAAGATAATGGAAATTGCCAATACGACAAGTAATGGCCGATAATGAGCCTTTACCTCTAGAGGACGAGGGAGAGACCGCACTTAGATCTACCTTGAGAAAAGAGTGTGTGGATGCCTTTCCAGATGACACCGGATCGCTTCCACAGATGGTTGTAGACTTTGGTGACGAGGATACACCTGGTATTTCACTCCATCTCTATGACTCCGCATGATGGCACCGCCTGAAGCCGCTAGAACTCGAGTCCAAATTTAACAGGAGCTAATGGATCAAGGGTTCATCGCACCGAGCACTTCACCATGGGGCGCTCTGGTTCTATTTTCTAAGAAGAAGGACAAGACCCTTTGATTGTGTATTGACTACGTATTAGCTGAATGTGGTCACAATCAAGAATCTGACTCCATCACGAGGATCGAAGGATTCGGTTTGACAATGAGAGGAGCGCGAGTTCATCTAAGATGTACCTTCGCACCGGTTACCATCGCCATGGGTTGTGAGACAACATCCCTAAGACGCTTAGGACGCGCAGGCACTTTGAATTTACTGGATGCCCTTTGATTGACGAATGCACCAAAGAACATTCATGGATCTCATGGCTGTGGTATTCTAACCCTATCTAAATCACTTTGTCGTAGTTTCGATGACATCTTCACCTACTCCCACCGCAGGAGCATGAGTATCACTCGAGGATTGTGTTACGTTTGTCGAGACCATCAATCTAGACGCCAAGTTCGGGAAGTGTGAGTTTCTGGCCATCGAGGTGAGATTTTCGGGACACGGTGTCAAAAGATCAGCGTGTCAAATGACCTAGAGAAGGTCGAGGTCGTGATGGTCGAGAGACCAAGTCACTTCAGATACGTAGTTTATTTGGATTGGCATTTGGTGCATAGGAGGTCGAGAATGGGATGGGATTGTCCATTCGAGGTAGGATTATAGGACTTCGCCTACGGGACATGGACTGCATGGTGGGACATTACGACCATAGAGAGAGATCGAGGATGCTCGGAGCCTTAGGGATGCGAGTGTTAGTGTCAAGAGGGAGGATCAGCCTTCTTTTAGTTTCGGGGAAGAGGCGAAGACCACCCTTCACACGAGGATTTGAGGACCAAGGCCGAGGATTGGGCATGTGAGGCAGAGTTGCCACAGGACCAAGTCGAGGGCTTTAGGACATTTCTGGGTTCCAGTGCATTTGTAGAACATGAGTATACGGTTCATTCTCACAGCGCCTGAGTACGAGATTCGGAGGAACCCGGGTTTAGTTTCGAGGTGCTGCTCTGACACTTCCGACAACAGATAGACCGGAGGGCTAGAGTGTGGTCAGTCGGGGATAGATCGGAGTTGTATTGGCTGATGGTGGACCTTAGGATGGTAGACATATTGGTTATTGATGTCAGGCTTGACATGGATGAGTTGACAGCCATTGGGTTGTCAGTAATTGGGACCTTAGCCGGGTTGTCATGCAGACACGACCTTAAAATTGGGTTTGAAGGTGGAGCCTTTAGAAAAGCCCGGCGGGGAATAGATGTTTCTTCCTAGGATGTAGGTGAGTTGACTGATAGGTTGGGATTATGAGTGAGAGATCTTTGAGATTCTGCTCATGGTGGACCTTGGGATTGGGTGTGAGTATGGCATTGTGCGTTAGGTATTGCACGATAACATCAGAAATCAGTCGGGTGTGGGTGCGATCGATCGGTCACCACTCTTGGTGAGTGTATTAGTTAAAAGTTTGTCTTTGGGACTCGATCGATGAAGACTCCTTAGTTCGATTAATGTAAGGGAAACAGGAGTGTAAGCCAGAAGGTTATGTTAATCGAGATGAGAAACACCGCGATCGGGTTATCACGCGTGGGCTTAAAAGTTGGTGATAGGGAGTCAAAGTGACCGAGGTGGATACTTGCTGGCAATTGCATTGGGTGTTGGTAGAGAAGCGGGGGCTCGGTATATAGGTTATTCATGACATGGACTAGGTTAACGGATCCATTGGATTGTCGATGATTGTGACCTTAGGAAGGTCGGCGTTTTCCACACAAAGTAAGGGTTGTGTGGATTCTGAGTTGTGTGGACTATATACGGGGTTGAAGGACAAGTGGGCATACGTCTTGGGTCACAGGGTGAAGGAGCGATTGCCCTTAATGGAATTCGCCCTACTTGACAGTTACCGGGCGAGTATACGGATCTTTCCATTTGAAGCATTGTATGGGGAGGCCGTATAGATCACTTAGATTAAGTTGGCCCGAGAGTTTGGAGAGGAGCTCCATCAACGGTCACGATCGATTGAACACCTCAGGAAGGTGAGCGATGTGGCGTCTTCTCCGCGGCTCGAGGCCGTGAGTTATCTGCGGATGTCTGCGAGAGTCGACCACTTTTGAGTTCGGAGGGTTGGGGATCACGTTTTCTTGAAGGGGGATGCCCCAGGGAGAGTGGTCAGTTCGACAAGCGCCGGGGAGAAGCTATTGCAGGTTTATAGAGCCTTTCGAATCTCGAGGCGTGGGGTGTAGCGTCTTGGTTGGCTTTGCAGCCCGACCATGTCGGGTGTCCTGCGAGGTATTTCCGCGTCTCATTACTCAGGAGTATGCTCCGGATCCAGCGGCTCGTGTAAGTGGATTAGGAGACGGATAGAGGTTAACATTGATGGGACATTTGAGGAGGGACGTTATCTATTTTGGATAGCAGTGATCGGGTTTGGGTACGAACCGTGAGGCTAGTGGGCTTGGCGGCACTATGGGTGGAGGTCGACGTGGGAGCGAGGACACGATACGGGCCACTAATCCACTTCTTGTTTAGGGATGGAAGGTGCAGTGGTTTTGTCGTTTAAGATTTAAATGACTATTTACATGCATGGTAGAGTGCACGTTACTTGCCACATGTGAGTGATGGCGATTGTCCAAATTTGGGACGAAATTCCTTTTCCAGAGAATGTAAGACCAGAAATTCCCAATTTATGGAAAAGGGCAAAATCGTAATTTCGATTACAAAATTGTAATTTCGATTAAAAATCGAATTTATTCTCTAGATCTCGGATGAAGCAGTTTCACCGTTGGAATGTCGTCTCAGCGAAATCTAGATAGCACGTGAATTTGTCGGTCGAGGATAATCGGAGTTGGCACGTTTTCGAACATGTAGTTCGGTCTTTGTAAAACTGATTTTAAATCTGACGAGAAGTCACATATAACTTATGTACTCATATGCCATAAGTGGCATGAGTGAAATGATGAAAATGGATAAGCCCAGAGATAGTCTTGAATATCAAGCGGAAAAGAATGGCAATGGTCATTTTTGAATTAGATTAAATGATAATGAATAGCAGCTCGGCCCAGTGTTTGTCTCTTACATTGTTCAAAAGGAGCAAAAGCGTGAAAGGAGAGGAAGGGGTCCATTAGGCTGCGGAAGAGAGACGGAAATGGAGGTTTTAAGAGAGAGAAGGACCTCATTCTCTCTAGAATATCGCTGCGATCCGGCCGTCGGCGATCTTGGGTTTCAGAAGGAAGCTGCTCCACGCGGAGGCCAGGCTCTGCTCGTGGACCGGTTGGGTTTGACAAACTCCGTGAGGTTAAGTTTCTCCCTACTTGGGTTTTACACTTTATTTAAGTGTTTTTCAATGTTCGATTGGTTTGGGACCTTGAGCGACCGTTTCATCGGTCCACGAAACTTGGGCTGAGTATTGGAAATTTTAAATCCATTGTGCGAGTCCATCCTTTGGGCGCGATATTGGGTTGATTAATTGTGTAATTTGTGAAATAAATCATGTATTGATTGGAATGAGGGCCCGGAAATGGCCGTGAAACCTGGGTTCATAAAGTGAACCTATGATTGTGATTTTGGGAATAATGTAGGGTTTCACTATTCCAGAATAGTGTTCACAAAATATATTTTGTGTGAATCTGTTTGGTAATTCAAGTCTGATTTGCTCGTGTTTGATCATTAGCCCATGTGAGCTAATTTTGATGTGATGAAATGCGTAATTACATAACATGATTGAGTGATTGAATTTTTATGTGAATATATGCATGTTTATATATTTATGTGATATATTTGTAATGGAATTGGCATCATGCATTCCATATGCACTGGGAGCATCTTAGGATGATAGGAGTGAGTGCATGAGGTGAGTCTAGAGTGAATGGTTTTGGAGGGTTGTCTAAAACTAAAAATGATCGGAGGGTAGTCCATAAATAATATCAATCGTCGAAGACGGCCCAATTGATATATATACATCGGAGGGTTGTCCACAAACAAATAAACATAATAATTCTCATACGAGGCTTAGAGTGTGAGGGGATGAGTAGGGACTCGGGTGCGAGATGATCTGATTAGACATTCAAAGTAGGATCATGCATTTGCTTGGATGTGTTTTATTTTGGGCATTGCCTACACTTAGGTGGAGAGTAGCCCACTTGGGGTGATTCCCTCTTGAGCATTAGCTCACCTGTCGAGGATACTATTTTCACAGTCACTGGGGAGCGTGCGGGGGGCAGCTTAATCTCTGAGGCCCGAGTTTAGAAAGAAATGGGATTGGCTTTGGGTTATGATGTATTACATGTATTAAATTCTCTAATTTTAATATATGTGTTGTATAAGAGTAAACTTTGAACTTTTGAACTATGGTTGGATAGTTGGATATATATATACATTGTTATGAGTATTGGTTTATAAGCCTAAGTGGCTGTTTTAATCATAGACTGTTATATTGGATTGTTTGGGACAGGTTTATGCAGGTGTTGTATTTGGGTAGAGCTCCCCGTACAACAAAGGAGACTCTGCCAGATTTTAAAAGTAGCGTCGGGTAACTTGGAACATCAATATATTCAGCGGGTTGACGGTGGTCGACGAACCCAAGGTTTAGGCGTCATGATAGTTTCAAAAGTGAATAATTCTTTCTTTTACAAAAATATATTAAAGTTTAAAACATTCTAATACATGTGTCCAACAATTAAGCCCTGACAACTTTCTTCAAATCGATCTCTAAAAGATGAGCCTCTCGGCGCCCTGGGTGTACTAAAATATCCTACGACGGAATGTGCGATGGTGGAATCTGCAAGTTACCTCTCCCGCCTAAGTACATGCTCCAGTAAGCACATTGATAAATCGTGATTCTTGAATATCTGAATGTGCGTCACAGAGTCCTCATCAGCTCCGCACTCACTAAGCATTAATATTATATTTTCAAAACAATTATTGTTTGTTTTCGAAACTATCACTAGAAATATCGGGTAAAATATGGGACTACCCTCAGGCGAATGTGTTGGAGAACCTTAAACAGTCATGGTCTTCATCAGAAATGATCTGTTGAATGATCTCAAACCCCATTCTCCCGGAGATTAGAATCTGTGAAATTCCCCTTTAAAAAATGTTTCGTTTTTCATTGATTTTTTTTTCATGTCATGCATCATATAATTTACAGGCTATCGAGTCACGTATGAAATCATTATGTTATTTCACACAATATACATACAACACATACAAATATACCCATAATGCATATATTTACATAATTTTAAATCACAACGTATTATAATTTATTACATTTCACAAAAATTAGCTCGCATGGGTGAATTTAACAATCTGCATAATTCGATTTGAATTACTCAATCAAACACAAATTTCACAAAAATATTTCGTGAACACTATTCATAGATAGTGTAAGACGAAATTCAATTTACGGAAAAAGTAATCGTAATTTCGGTTAAATCGAAATTCCTAGATCTCCCGGATGATGAAAGCGGATTCTGGCGGTTGGAATCGTCTGCTTAATCTGGTCTGCGTAAATTCGTCAATTAAAACTGAGTTAGGATTTAGTTTTGGCGTCAGTTTGGGTCTCTTAGAAAAATGACTTATGATGTGAAAAATTGTATATAACATGTCTGCGTGACATACATGTTGCATGAGTAAAGAAGTTATGGAAATGAATTTCTAAAGATAAGGTGCGAATGTCAGCTCGAAACTTGGGGGCGTAATTGCTTGTTTGGGGAATTTGTTTAAGTGAGAAAAAGACAAAAAAGAGGAATAGTGGTTGTCTTCTTCAAATATCAAAAGAGAAAAAAAGTGAAAAGGAGGGGGAGATGCAGTGGCTATGGATTTTTGGTTTTTAGAGAGAGAGTAAGCAACTTCTCTTTAGATTTCTAGCAAATCAGCCGTCTACCTTGGTGGTAAGAGTTATCTGTTGGGGTTTACTTTATTTAAGTGTTTTATATTTTAGGTTGGATTGAGGCCTTGAGCAGTTGACAGTCGGTTCCCAGGAAACTTGGGCGAATTATTAGAAATTTTGGGAGCCATGGAGCGGCCAAAAGTAGCAGTTTATGGGAGTTTGTTTGGGTTGTTAATTACTTAGAAATTTGTGAAACAAATGATGCTTTTGATCATAATATCTGACGGGGGCTGGCCATAAAGTCTGTCCCAAAGTGAACATTGATGATTGGTGAAATTTATGGAGCGAATACACGATCCCGTATTGTGTAAATTTATTTAGGTGTTTATTTCATAAATTTATATGAAATAAATCTTGTGTTGATAATTTTGGCTAGGAAATGGCTTGAATTATGTGGAAAATGTAATGTAGTGAGCGACGATAGCAGAGGTTTCAACATTTAAGATAATAGTGTTCACAAAATAATTTTGTGAAATAATGTGTTTGGTTGAAGGTAATTCCGTCGAATTGCGCGTGTGGATAATTAGCCAAAGTGAGCTAATTTTTGGTGTAATGGATTGTGAAATTACATAATATGTTTGTGTGATTAAATTATGTAAATGTATATCATGTTATATATATTCGCATGTGTTATATGAATTGTATTGGAATTGACATCCTTTGCATTCCATGTCGCGTTAGGGCACCTAGACGATAGGAGTGAGTCACGGGAGGTGATTCTTGAAGATAATGGTTTTGGAGGTTGACTAAAAATAATAATTGCTCAGTCCATATAAAATATCAATGTCGTCGGAGTCATTGATTGATATACGCCGGAGGGTAGTCCATATAAAAGGAAATATCAATCGTCGGATCGGCCCGATTGATATACATAGATAGTCCATATAAAATATCAATCGTCGGAGTCGGCTCAATTGATATATCTCGGAGAGATGATCCACTAAATACCTGTATAACAGCCAATTCGGTCCACTACTTATATCGGAGGTAGTCCACAAATAATATAAAATATCTTTGTTAAAAATAATGTTTCTCATACGTGGCTTAGGCAAGTGTGAAATTCGAGTGAGGACTGGATATAAGGTTGAAGACATGCTAGACATTCCAAGTAGGATCGCGCGTTGCTTGAATGTTTGTTTTACAGTGGAGCGTTGCATATCTTGGCAGGTGGAAGTAGCCCATTTAGGGTGATTACTGCGACGTTAAACTCGCTTTGTCGAGAACATATTTTTTAGTGCGAGGGGGCATGAGAGTGACTGATCCTAGAGGCCAGGTTGAGAAGAAGCGGGTTGTGGCTGGTTTTAATTATCTTATCGTGTATTGAATGTTTTCATTTTAATATATGTTTGTATAAGTAATTTCTTAACTCTTGAAACTATTATTATATAGTTGGGAATTATTAGGATGAGTATTGGTTTATGGAGCTAAGTGATCGTTTTTACTCGTGTGATTGATGTTGGGACGGAGTTATGTATCCGGGTAGAGCTCCCAAAAGTCTGAGGGCTGCCGATTTTCGTGAAATGTCGGATTACTTTGACATTCCACGAGTGTTCTTGGTGTGGTGGTCAATATTTCTCGGGATTTGGGCGTCACAAATAGTAGTAAACCCTTGAGTCCTTTGTTTACATCCAAATCTGATATTGGTTCCACTTTGTGGACCGAAAGCCATGGCCATTCAGGCCTCATACACGTCGATACATGATTTATTGCCTGATTTACACAGTGACAACCCCAGACAACCTATAAAGCGTCACAGTTGTCGATGGGTCTCATAAATCCCGACGCCGGTTCAATATTTGGGCGATCAAATGCCCGTTCAAGGCCTCAAACCAACAGAAACATCATAAAACACTTCGTAAGAAGTGTAAAAGCTAGAGTAGGATGAAACCCACACCTCACGGAGTTTGTGAGAAAACTCCCAAAACCGGATAACAAATGCGTTATGGCCGCGTAGAACAACTTCCATGCTTGGCCAGAAAAAATCAAATGATCCAGAACTCAGGAAATTTGAAGAATTTTCACTCTCTAAAAACTAAAGCCCCTAACTTCCTGCACTTTACTGTCTCCCCTCCCTTCTTCATGTTTTGTTCTTTAATTTTGGAGAATGTAAACTATTTATCTTGTCTTCTTCTTCATTAGCTTTGAAAATGTCGTAGTGTCGTTTGTCATTTATTGACCACGTGAAACTGTCTAAGTAATCGATTCAATTTATCTACTCTCTTCATAAACGTGTATCGCATTAATTATATTATATCTTGACTTTTAATGGCGTAATTCGTTTTACGGTATCGGATCTTTCGGTGTCTCGAAAAGCGTCTGAGAAACTCAGGCTTGTCTCGGGTCGACGTGTTAAGCTAGATTTCTTGAGACAATTCCGGCAGTGAATCTAGTTTCGTCTCATTGATATATAGAAAAATTTGGGTTTGTAGAAATTACGATTTACCATTTTTTAAAGTGGAATTTTCTCGGGTCTTCTGTTTATATATATATATATATATATATATATATATATATATATATATTTATATATATATATATATATATATATATATATATATATATATTATATATATATATATATATACTTATATACATAAATATATGTATATTTATGAGGACTCTCGGGTTTTTAAGTTATCGGCCCTTGGAGGAGGAAAGCGGGCTCAGTTTTAGGCCTCGTGAGAGTGGGCCCGTTTATTCTTAAGATAGATAGACATGATGGAGTGTCATATCCTGAATTAAATTCAACCAAATTACAACATTTTCATTCTTTTTTTGAAAGAATTTTCATTCATTTTTCTTATTAGACATTAAGGAAGTTCCTCAAGTATTGAGTAGACGATAGCCAATTGGCAGTCAGACCGTGAATGGAAAAAATCTTGAAATATGATGTGAGACTTGGGGGGTTAGAGCGTCTGGTAGTCATCCCAAAAATTGAAGCTTGTCAAAGGCTATATTTTCTTTCATGAAAGTCAACTTTTGAAGTTTGGCCCCAAAGTTTAGTTAGAGCATCTTGTGATGAAGCATCTAAAAGTTTATCTATCGTAAATATATTACAATTTTAATTTATCTTTTCTTAATAATTATATTATATGCAATTCGTTCATTTATATCATTAATATCTTATAAATTTTATTTATTGAGGCGAATGGAATTTTACATTATTGACAGCTTGTGCTGAGTGAATGGTTTATAACGATATTTGAGCCGAATATTATTAGAAATGTCCCATTGTAATCTTTGTTTCACGTTGTTAACTCGAATTATTGGGTGATTTTTTGGTCATATTTGAAACTTTTTTCTTTGATTCTTTGAGACCTTTCTTAGGCTGCAAGTTAAGTCTCAAAAACACGTTAGTTGTTACTTGTTTCATCTTCAATCCAAGGTGCATTTCCAATTCTAACTCCCATGTCTATGACTTCCTCTATACCTCTCCCTTCAAACCCTCCTCTCGCTTCTCTCACCCACAGACCCCGCACTCGCTTTCCTTTCACTCTCTCTACCACTCTCGCTCCAATCCCCAAATTCCATATCTCTGCCTCTTCTTCTTCATCTCCCAATTGGGAGAGAGAAGAGGCTCGGTGGCTCCGGGAAGAACAACGCTGGCTCCGGGAAGAGCAGCGGTGGATGCGAGAAGAGTCTCGCTGGACCGCCGAACGCCAATCCCTGCTCCGCGAGATTTCCGAGCTCAAACTCCGATTCCAGCAACTGGAGCGCCAGATTTCGGCTTCCGCCACCATTCCCGAGATCGCTGCGCTGTTGCAGCTGCCCAAGAATTCCGCGAAAGTGGCTAGGATCGCGGAGAGCGGGTTGAGTGCGCTTCCTATGGTTTTGGAGGAGTCGGAGGAGGTGAAGGAGGAGAAAGTTGAAGAGAGGAAAAAGAGGAAGACGTTGAGGATTGGTTCCGAAGGAGAAGAGGTTCGGGCAATGCAGGTCTGCTAGCACTCTGTGTTTCTTCAATTTTCCACTTATATTAAAAATACAAGACAAAGGCAAGTCTTGTGTTTTGTATTACTTCATTTTCTTCCATGGATGTTATTTCATTCAAGGAACTCTTAAATTTGTCTCTTTGCTTAAATTACGCATATACTAACTGCTATTAGCCATTAGCATCATGTGAAACTATTGCTTGGGTTTATAAATAAGTAATTTTTTTTTAAATGCCTAGAATTTTTTGGAAATAATTGCCGCTTTAGTTAAGAAAAATGAAGTGTGTTGGTTAACAATTCTGTCAGACCCTTCAAGTTGAATAGGAAAAAGTTGCTCTTTTCGGATGGTGCACATTTACAACTTCCTGGTGATAGAAATACTTTTCAGGATTCAATAATCGATCGCAGAAGGAAGTTTTTCATGTGTACAGAACTTTCCTTCTCGATCTTGTTACTTTTACACATTGGACAGAGTGTTAGTGGACCCGGGGTTAACCTGTGCAATACAGCTTATATCTTGGTTGCGCTGTCCAAGAGTTGGGCCTTAGTGATCAAGGAAATTTGAAAAACCAAAGAGCAAAGCAAAATCTCTGCATGATATGATTCGTATGAATGCTAAAAATAAATAGGATTGGCATATACAATGTGAAACCAGATCTGTTGTGGCTTTTAATGCCTTTCAGAAGCTTTTGATTAGAGAGATGCCTTTTAGTTGAACATGCTTATTGTTATAGTATGTATCATACTTTACATATAGGATTGTATCTCATTAGGATACTTTACTTGTAGGGTTGTAACCAATTAGAAAGAGTAGATTGACTTGCCTAATGTATAGTCTAACCTTCTTGTGCATATATGTATGATGAATCAATGGAAAACACAAAGAATTTATTCCTCCAACTCTTCTCTTCTTTGTTTTTACAATGTATTATAGCATAGGGCTCGAATTGGGGGATTTTTAGACTGCTGTTAGGCAGTTTTTTCGGAGTGCTCAAGAGAGTTGTGTGAGGTGTTTTTTGAAAAACCTATTTCAAGGGAGAGTGGAATCTCACCGCCGGCCACCGACGAGTCTGCCAGAAAAATCCGATGGCCGGAAAACACGTGCATGAAGCTCATGCGCCACCAAAGTGTTTCAAGCTAGATCCACATGTGCTGCTCGTGTGGGCACGTGTGGCATTGTTCCGACTTTGACTTCCTCCTCCGGTGTCGTCCGTCGTTGACAAGTCCTCTTGTCCACTTGGTTTCCTTGTTTGGTACCTAGATCTACTACTTTTGGTGTTTTCTATGTCCGATAGCCCTCTTTACCTAGGGTTTTTGCATGATTTTTTTTTTTTTAGTTTCTTACTTCTGGAGGTACTCTTTGGCCATGATCTACTTTCCTTGGCTTCCTAATGAGTGATTTGCTTAGGATAAAGTTTGTTCGGCCAGTGGTCAGATGATGCCCAGATCTTGGAGGACAAAGCCCGGTCAGAATGAATTGAGTAAAACTTAATCATAGCTATGAAGTATTCATATGTGATCATCTTGATAAGGACCCTCTTGCTGATGATTCGAAGGAAAGATGGCTGGAGGATGATGACCTTCTCTTCCTCCAAATTTGTAATTCCATGGATGGGTAAAGACTTACCCTCATTAATTACTATGAGTTTGTTAAGGAGCTAATGAATTATTTGGAATTTGTGTATTCTGGCAAGAGGAATATTTCTCGCATATTTGATGTGTGTTTCGCATATTTCTTGCTATGAGAAATAAGATCGGTCTCTTAGGGAAGTTTTCATGGACTATAAAAAGACATATGAGGCCAGATATTACCATTTACCCTTTAGTCCCGAGATGTGAAGGTCGACAAACCGATAGGAAAAGATGGCAATGATAGATAAGAGTCGCCCTTCCTTCTAAGTATGATTCTGTTAAGGCGCAAATTCTGTCTAGCATTGAAATTTCATCTTTCCAAGAAACGTTTAGCAGGATACTCTCATACTTAGCACTGAAATATCCTTGCATGCCCTTCCATTTGCCCAAATGAGCAGTGCTCTCGTTGGTCGATACATTGGTGGTGGGAAAGCCCTGATATAGAAATAGTGGCAGATTATATTTGGAGGCGCATTTCACAGAAGGAGTTGTGTGTTATTACTATGTAAGCGGACTAATGATATGAGAATGTAAGTTGCGAATCGAGATCTGAGATTCCGTCTGCTCATGCAACTCCTCCCCAATGAGGCATCGATCGATAAGTTCGGTTCTCCACGAGGATGAACTCACTAGGTTCCACTTCTACCGGGGAATCATTGGAAATTCGCGGGTTTAGTACACTCCGGTTGCGGCTATTCTTGAGTCGGGTAGCAGACACATGCCTTGTCGGCTTTTTAAGTCAGCCGAATGGGTCATTGATTCTAGAGCCATAGATTATATGACATGTAATTCTAGCCTATTTTCTACCTTTCAGTGACAACCTTCCACTTCCACTATCACTTTGGCAGATGAATCACAGTATCGTGTTCTTGGTTTAAGCGCTATTTTTCCCACTCCATCTATTCCCCTATCATCTGTCTTGAGTTTACCTGATTTTTCTTTTAATTTGGTATATGTGAGCAAACTAACTTGAGCCCTTAAGTGTTGTGTCTCATTCTTTCCTGATTTTTGTCTCTTTCAAGATCTTATGACGAAGTAGATTATTGGTAGAGGACATGAGTCTGGGGGTCTCTCTACATTCTTGATCCTACGGTACCAAGACCTATTGTTTGTTCTGGGGTTACTACACCATTTGAGACTCATTGCAGATTGAGCCATCCCTCTCTTCCCTTGTTGAAGAAATTGTGTTCGTAGTTTTGGAGCTTGTCGTCCTTGGATTGTGAGTCTTGTCAATTTGCGAAACATCATTGTCTTAGTTCTCGTCCTAGAGTCAATAAATGAGCTAGAGTTATAATCAAATTGGGTTTTCTATTGCCGGATGTAGAATAAAAAAGGGGGAAGTATTCCTCTCTCGGGATGCTTGAGGACGAGAGAAACAATAAATGGTTTCCTGTTGAAGCAAAATCTTTTGAGATTTCGATGGAGGGTGAAAGAAGAAAGGTAAAATTTTCAGCATTGAGAGAAGCAGGGGCTTTACTTCATGATCTGTTTTGGAGAGAAGGGCATGAGAAACCTTTTGAAGGGAGTTGAAGTGAGCTGTAGGGATACTCTACCCTCTAGTAGAGCGTTTGAATGGAAGGAGAATGGAAGAATGTCCAGGCTAGACCAGAGGGCTAACGATGCCGGGAGGTATCTGTTATGTTCTGCAACGGACGTTGAACGTAAAAGACATAGGTTGTTCTTCCCAGAAGGTAAGGTCTGGTTAAAGGATGGGATTTGCTAGTAGAGAAGATCAGGGGTTTGGGAATAAAACCCTAGCAAGAGGCAAAGCTAGTGAGGAGTACTGGAGTCGAGCCGAGGAAGGGTGAGGAGGAGGAAAGATTGAATCCTGGTATACAAAAGATCTCTCCGTGGGGTCTTTCCTTTGTTGAAGAATCCAGAGAAAGAGGCAGCAGTGTGGAAAACGTTGTGTGGGTCGATGTAGGGGAAAGGGTACCAAATGTAGCGTTGTGAACTCTAAAGTTCAGTTTGACAGGGAGGTGGAGAACACAACCGAGCACCATTCCTTTGGCAAATGTTTTGGAAGCGTGGGCGAGGGTGGCCTGGAGGCTAAAAGGGGGAATAATGATTGCCTATATAAACCGGGATCTTCTGTTCACGGAGTTTGATAATAAGGAGGAGGCAAAATGGGTCCTGGAGGTGGGAAGAAAGAGCTATAAAGGGGATCTTCTAGAACTAGAGTGGTGGAGACCGGATGTAGGGTGCACAAGGAACAATGATGTGTTGAAAGAAGCTTGGATTAGAGTAGTAGGGCTTCCGTTACATTTGGGTCATCGCCATTATTCGTTAGAACCCCCAGCGGTTACCAAAGTGTCTGAAAACAAAAGGTTCAATTTGAAGTTGTGCGAGGAAGTGGAGATGATGATTACGGGAGTCGTTTAGCGATAAAGGTGAGTCCTTTCTACCTTTTGTCTCTTCTTCTTCCTCTTATATTTTTTGCCGAGCCCTTATTTTGGGGGGGGGAGGTGTCACATGCTTGATTTTAGCTTGCGTGTCTGACCTTTGAGACTGCTAGGTGACCTTCTGGCCCCATCTTGCCTGAACCACCAAAGAACTTCTGGGGCTCTCCCCGAACACCTTTATTAACTCTTAAAATCTGAAGCGTCTTCAAAGGCTCCCGTATGGTTAGGATATCAATGCTCTCCATGGATCGATTCTCGATATCCTAATGCATTAGGCACATGAATACTTTATATAGATTTCTTTCGAGGCGAGTCTGAGCCTGAATATGACTAAGTCCTCCTACAGCTTTAAAGTGCTTCAACTACGAAGCCGTGAATCCTTCTGGGACTAGGAGTCTTGCACATTATGACTCCTAAGCGAAAGCCTGCGAATCCATCTTTGGGCTGAGGTCTTTCATAACAAAGGTTCTAATGCCATAAGACTCCTTGTATTGTAGGACTCCTTGTGCTGCAGGAATCCTTGTGCTGTAGAACTCCTTGTTGCATTCAAATTAGGAGACTTGCTGCCCAAGGCTTTCGTGCCTATATAAGGCAGGCTTCTCCCACTACGGTCTGCACAGCCGAAATCTTGGCGCCACTAGTTCCCCTCTAGCGGTGAGTCTTTGTGTTTGCTTTATTGTGCGCGTCCCCCAACTAAACCGCGTGTCATTTCTCACGTAAGTGCAGCCGCTCACGCACTATGTTGTCGAAATGCTCTTCTCATCTCATGCCAAGATTGCCTCTTGATTTGCCTCGACTTTTCTTCGAGCGCGCGCATTCGGCCAAGGTAGCGCCCTCATGCTGCATTGAACTTGAGTCATCTAGTCGAGGGGCTAACAAACCCTCCCCCACTAGAGGTAGTCGTCATCCTCGTCGACTTCAGCTGTGCATACTTATTGATCTGGTCTTCAAACTGCCACAAAGTAGCACCCTTCTCCCAACTTGCTTCACTGACGGGCGTCCCCTTCCAATGAATCATGTACTTAGTCCACTTGTTCTTCCAGTTGCCCATCTTCCTATCCTATAGGATGCTTGCAATCTCTTTGCCGAACTCAATCCTGATCATAGGCGGGTTTCGCTTTGCTTACACTCTGTCCAGACCAGGATCATGATGATAAGGCTTCAAGAAGCTATGGCACGCTCGTGAAGCTTCAATCTCCTGGACGTCTCACCAGAGGCCACGCTCCCAATGCGCTTCACAATTTCAAAGAGGCCATCATACTTCGAGATCAAGCCTCTTGAAACTCGGCTTATTTCGTGATTTTCTTCCATATTTCGAGGAAAGTTAGTTTCAACGTAACCTTCTCCTCTTCCCTCAAATTCCAAAGGTCTCTTCCTTTGCTACAGATATTTCTTCATGCCTACTCTTGCCTTCTCGTTGGGTCAGTTTCTGGGCTTCATCAAGTAAATCCTATCGAGTCTTTGCAAACTTGTATGCAGCAAGGCTCACACTGTGACTAGGTTGCTAAAAAACTATCACGTCCAAAGGCGTGCGAGGTTGGAACCCAATTGCTACCTCAAAAGGGCTCATTCCCATGGTTGAACTTCGGTGCAGATTATAAAATAACTGCGCAGGCTCAAGAAGTTCCAACTAGTTTGTTTGAGTGGCTGTCACATAGTGGCGCAATTACTCCTCAAGCATCTAGTTCACTTGCTCGCTTTGTCCGCCGGGTTCCGAGTGCGATTAGCAAGTGAGAACTTGCAATTCTGCGTCCCACATCTCAACAACTCAACCTGTAACCGCATGTGAACTGCTGCGGTTTCGAAAGCACTCAACATTTATGTACTCAAAGTATCCCAAAATGATTCACAACGCCGCTGAAGAAGATTCGTGATTGGCTTTTCAATTCGGATGGCCACCTGTATCGTATGAAGATAACGATTTAAAGAACTCCGTTTACCACTTTACTAAAACCGATCCGGCCCTTAACTTTCAGAAACTTGCTGATGAAGTCCATTGATAAACACTGCCATGGTTCTTCGAATGAAAGAAGGTCGCAAAAACTTGCTTCCTTCTTTCCGGGCTGTCTTGTCAACTTACAACATAAAGCGCCTTGACATAAGCTTGCACGTCTTCCTTCATCTTAGGTCAATGAAAAGACCGTGTGAGCAACGCTAATGTCCTCTCTTCTCCTAGGTGACCAACCCACTTTGTATCATGTGTCTCCTTCAGCAACTCTCGTTTCAACTTGCTTGAAGGCACATATAGCTTCCCTCCTGTGAAGTAAAGCAACTCATTCTTTAGCCAGTATTCCCTGATGGTGCCATCTTTCACCTGCTCAACCAGCTTTTGATATGTTGAGTCTTGCGGAGCTTCTTGTCTTACTCGCTCTATGAAGTCTGCCACAACTTGACTCAACGATCCCACATAGCTCGCAACTTCCTTCCTACTTAACACATCTGCCACTTGGTTGTGTCAACTCGACTTGTGCACCCACATGAAGTCAAAGTTAGCCAAGAACTCTTGCCATCGAGCTTGCTTGACTGTAAGTTTCTTCTGAGTTTTGAAGAATGTGTTGGCTACGTTGTCAGTCACTATTATGAACCATGTTCCCATCAAATAATGTTCCATGTGTCTAGGCAATGGATGATCCCAGTCATCTCTTTCTTGTGGGTGCTATACCTCTGTTCTGCTGCATCTAATTTCTAACTCTCGAATGCTACCGGATGCCCCTCTTGCACCAACACACCACCTAAGGCCTTGTCCGACGCTGCCTATGTGCACCTCTCAAACGCAACCCAAAGTCGTGAAATCATAATCGCGCTCCTGGCGATCACATCTCTGAGTTGAAGCAGCCTTGGCACTCTACATCCCATCTCTTCCTCTCTTTCTTTAACAAGTTCGTGAGAGGACAGGCTATCTTAGAATAGCCCTTGATGAATCTCCGGTAAGATTTCATAAGCCGAGGAAGGATCTGGGTGCTCCTGCTCGCCTGCCGCCACTAATTGCTGCCACCTTCGCACCATCCATTAGAATCTGGGACTTAGAAATCAGGTGACCCAAAAACTTGATCTCGGTGTGAGAAAACTCGCACTTCTCCTTCTTGACATACAACCGTTTTCGCTCACCGTCAAACACCTTTCTCAAGGTGCAATTCGCGATCTTCTTAGAGTCGGGTCAGAGATCATGATGTCGTTTAAGTATACAACTACCTAATGAGTCTCGTGAAGCTCATCAGACATTATTCATGAGGTTACAAAAATGTCGCACGGCGCAAGGTCAACCGGCGGCATGACTAAGAACTCAAAGCTTCCATACCGCGTCACATATGTAGTCTTGGCCTCGTCCCCTTCAGCCACACGCACTTGCCAATATCCGGATCGCAAGTCTAGCTTGGTGAAGTACTCGGCCTTGCTCAATCGATCGAATAGTTCCACAACCAACGATATCAGATACTTGTTTTTGATCGTGACTTTGTTCAGTGCCCGATAATCTACACGCATTCAAGACAAATAAACCGCCTTGCTTCTTGAAATAGCATCGGTGCTCCATACCGGTGCTTCGAGGGTCGCATTCGTCAGATCTAGCAACTTCACACTGTTTCAACTGATCAATTATGGTGGAGTCATTCAATAAGGAGCTTGGGCAGGTGATCTTGACCCCAGCACGAGCTCAATCCGATGATCCGTCCTGGTCTTCCTGCAAGGTTTAGGCAACTCGGGAGACATCACTGCCTTCCGCTTCTCTTCAACATAGGGATCCATTGCATCCAGACTTCGACGTGCCATCCGACTCCCGATCCCGACCAAGTCATGACATATGTGTGCTCGCTTTCCTAAGTCCTTCTCCACCGGGCAAGGTAGACAAGGCCTTCTCCCCAGTTGCCCTTAGGTGGCTTGCTGATGCTGACCACAAAGCATGGCTGCTTCTCATCCATGATCAGCAGTCCATTCAAGTGTGACAACAAGGCTACCTTGGCCCTTTGGAAGAAGCCGTTAACCAAAATAAAATCAAAATCATCTGAAGAAACACTAAGGAAGTTTATCGTACCTTTCCAATCTCCCATTTGAATCGCCACGCTTTGGTCGTGCCATGCGCCTCATGGCTTCTCGGGTCAGTTAATCCGCTTGAGTCATATATCATCTTGCCGAGCTTCAACCCAAGTCTCGTTGGTCTCCTTTGCCTATATAAAATTCTTTGGGGTCGCCTACTGTCTACCACAGCCACGATCTTCTACCCACTAGTCAAAGAACCCAACTTACATCAACTCCTCAGGAGCTGCCCCGGCCGAGTGACATTCCAACAGTCGAAGAGGGCTAGCT
Organism: Tetrastigma voinierianum; assembly: GCA_016808115.1. Classification (NCBI taxonomy): domain Eukaryota; kingdom Viridiplantae; phylum Streptophyta; class Magnoliopsida; order Vitales; family Vitaceae; genus Tetrastigma; species Tetrastigma voinierianum. Next base: position 658,581 of record JAEQBH010002284.1, on the reverse strand, counting down.
CTCGTAGGACCTCTCGACCGCTATTCTCCCCATCTTCCTCGCTATGATCGCACAGCTTCTCCTTCCTTTTGGCGCCCGTCGATGTGGTCCATCGCAGATATAGCATCTCGATGGTTTGGTAGCTTGTGAGAGTCGCTCTCTCCCCCACTTTAGCCTGCACATCAAGCTTCTTCATCCTCGCATCTCATTCTTCAAGGTCTTTGATTTTTGACCTCCCACTTGACTTCGCTGCCTTTCCCTTTTATGGAGTAGGGAAGAGGTCATTCAGAAGCCGATCAGGCAATCCGCTGTCGCCATGGCCGAGGGCAAGCTCCAGACACTTGCCTCTCAACTCAGTTTAAGCTCATCCTTGCAATCCGGACATGAAGTTGAACAACTTATTGACTTCGGACATGTCCTTAATGTCAAGGATCGCAGTTAAACTCCCTTCACGCAGCCTTCGATCAACTCCTCGCCTCAGCCGAAGCTTCGTGAGACTTTCAGTCATCCACGCTGTGTTCGTGGGAAGGAACTGGTCCTTAAACTCTTTCTTCAAGGTCTCCCATCTCTCGATCTTTGGTCGACCAGCTGCAACATCGTCACTTGATCTAGTCTGCCACCAAAGCTTTGCATCGCCCGAAAAATACAGGGTGGATATCGCCCTTGTTTACCAATTGTGTACTGAGCGAAGACTGAAATATCGCCCATGTCCTGGGGAAGGAAAGCTCTCCAAGTCTTTGGCATTACGTGCACCATCAAAGCAGCCAGTCGAGGCACCCCCGCACCTCACAGAGGCAAGCCGAGGTATGATGTCCCCTGCACCATTGCTCGCTTTAGCAATACGATCTCGCCTTCTAGAGATCTTGTTCGCTCTTGGAACTCCTCGGTCACGACCAACACTTTGTTACGGAGAGTTTCCATCTGTTCTTCGAAGGCCTTCTTGTGTGTCTCCATCAAATCTCGCTGTGAGCTAAGCAACAAGAAGGCTTTAGCAGGCTGAGTCGACAGGCTGTGTTCACCCCCGCTTGTTTCAGGCTCTATCTCCCGCATCGGGCCTGACACTGCGGTGCCTACCTCGCCTTCTATCCTGCTCCCCGCAGTCGCATCGATCGTCACTTCAGCCAGCCTATCCATCGGCCTCGATACCAACCGCCACACGCCCACTGCCACGCAGGCGCTCTAGGAACCCTCTAGGCTAGCTTTCTCAATGCCCCACACTCACAAACACAAGAACGTACGGTGCTTTCCCCAACTTATATTTTATTAACTCTTAAAATACAAGAATCTCTTGCATAGGTTCCCACATGGTCGGGATGCTCATTGCTCTCTATGGATCCAATTCTCAATATCTAGCCAAGTGGGCACGCAAGCCCTTTATATAGGTCGAGGGGCGGGCCCAAGACATATTCGACCAAGAGTCTTACCTTAACTCTAGGTCTCCAAATGTGTTAAACGCGAATCCTTCCCTAACCAGAGTTTTGCTCGATCGTGACTTCTAAGCAAAGCCACACAAATCTCCTCTCGACTAGGAGTCTTCCGCCGACTCCTAATGTCATAGGTCTCCTTGTATTACTCCAATTAGGAGACTTGTTGCCCAAGGCTTCCGCGTGCTCATATAAGGCGTGCCTCCCACTCGATCCCGCTTGTCTGGGCAGCAGGCCCCAGCCCTGCCGTGGAGCTGCCGCGACTACTACCGGGGTGAAGGTCCCAACTAGACCGCGTGCTTGCCTCCTCATAAGCCTACAACACAATGAACTTGGGTCAGTCTACCGAGGGGCTAATGGGGGTGTTGTCAAGGAGGAGGAGTAATGGGGCTAATTGGGGCTAGATCCTATTCGACGATCGAGAAGATGGGAGTTTTCAAGGCATGAACTCGAGGTGAAACAGGGGAGATGTCACACTCGGGTGAAGCAGAGGAAGGGACAAGTGAGTCGGATGATCAAATGAGTGAGAGTTGGGAGGAAAACTACCTAAAGAAGTTTAGCAATGCTATGGGGCTCCCGACAGAAGGTTTCGAGAAGGAGTTACTAACTCTGATGAAAAAAATGGATGGCAAAAGAGTAAAAGGGAAGGAAAAACAGATTACAAGAAAGACTACAAGTTTTATTGTGTATGATGAAAATTTAGAGGGATGTAACAAGGAGAAGGAGAGAAGCAAAAGTGGGGGTATAGTGAAAGGGGGGAGGGGTATCTATACAGCTTAGTTATGATGATCAGGATTTAGTCTTGGAATGTGAGGGGGGTGCATGAATCCAACAAAAGAAAAGTGATTAAGGCCTTTTGAAGTTTGAGCAGAACGTGGTTTGTCTCCAAGAAAACAAAGCTACAAGACAAATAAGTGGGATCATTAGAGTCTCGTCGCTTGGAAGACATATGGATTGGTCAATGCAGCGCTAAAGGGCTTCGTGGAGGTATCTCATTCCGTGGGACACAGGTTACTTGCGAGCTAGGGTTGAAGAGAGTAACTTTACCTCGTCGTAGATCCAGAACAAGGACAATCTCACGTGGGTTTTAATGGGGTCTATGGACCCACAAAGCGAACCAGGAAAGACATGGGGATTCGGGTGCCAAGTAAGGCTTATTGGGACCCTTAGGCTAGAGGCGATTTGTGGTCGATTTCCAATGGAAGAAATAGGTGGGTGCGATCACTAGTCTAATGAGAAGATTCTCCCAAGTCATTAATGACCTTGAGTTGAAAGATCTAGCCCTATAGAGGGGAATTTTTACATGGAAAACGGCCTTAGGCAACCAAAAGATGGCTAGGTTGGACAGATTTATGGTTTTAGAAGAGTGGGATAACTATTTTAGGGGAGTTAATCAAAGCATTCTCCCGAAACCAACATCAGATCATAGTCCGATATTACTGGATGGGGGTGGCAGACTTGTTTAGGTCCCATGCCTTTTAGTTTCGAGAACATGTGGCTTAAGGTGGAGGGTTTCCATAACCTAATAGCGAAGTGGTGGGCAAATCTTGAGTGCCAAGGGACTAAGAGCTATGTTATGATGGAAAAGATGAAAGCCCTGAAAGTGATGCTAAAGTCTTGGAACAAAGAGACTTTCGTGCTAGTGGAAATAGAGAAAAATGTGCCTCTACGTAGTGGATCATCGATAACATTGAATGCCTGTTTTGTCTCAGAAGAGAATGTGGGAGAAGCTAGTGGCAATAAATGAGTATAAAAACTAAGTTGTGTTAAGCGAATTGAGACAAAGTCTGTGTGGGAGATCTTGTTGAAGGAAGGTGATAAGAACACATGCTTCTTCCACATAATGGCCAACTCGCATAGAAGAAGAAACACAATTTCTCAGTTGTATATCAATAGCGAGCTGGTTAGAGAAGAGGAAGCTCTAAGACAAGGTATAACAAACGCTTTTGAGTCCTTACGTATCTGAGATCGAGGCAACCTCGCGAGGCTGAATTTCAAAGCCAGTCGCTACAGAGAATCTTCGAGAGGCCATTTTTCGAGATTGAAATTCCTAGTGCCTTAACATGATCGCATTAAGCCCTGTACGATGGGTTTACTGGTGGCATTGCAGTTCAATCGAGTACTATTGGCTATGGAATTACAGCACGTTTAAGGACTTCTTTCGAAGTCGTGGGAAGTTCTACGAGAGCCCAACTCTACTTTTATTGTTCTAGTGCTAAAGAAAGTTGAGATTGAGGAGCTCAAGGACTTTAGACCAATAAGTTTGGTAAATAGTCTGTACAAACTGATTTCAAAAGTCTTAGCTAACAGAATTAAAAAGGTGATGTGCCAGCTGGTTAATAAAGCTCAAAATGCCTTTGTGGAGGGAAGACAAATCTTAGATGTGCCGCTAATAGCTAATGCGATCATAGATTCAATGATGAAGAAAAAAAAAGAAAGGTATGTTGTATAAGCTGGATATTGAAAAAGCCTATGATCAGATTAGTTGGAAGTTCCTCTTTGCGATATTCGAAGAAATGGGTTTTGGCAAAAAGTGGACATCCTGGATTAAGTGGTGCATCACCACCGCTTTCTCTTATTTTGCAATGGCAAACGCCGGTTTTTTTTCGTGGTTCTGCAGGTTTAAACGGGGACCTCTCGTCCCCCTGCACTTTGTTCGGGAATGGAAGTTTTCTCTATTCCTATCGAAAGCATCGGGCCGAAGGATTGACCAGCTATAGACCAGAGGAAGAAACGGGAAACTTTTGCACATAACCCACCTCGCCGCTTACCGATGATACTGCTTGCAATGATTCGCAGCAATTGTCATCTCTCTCGCTGGATCTTTACTGCTTGAGGCTTACCTGCCCAAGGATCAACTTGGAAAAGAGTGTTATTATGCTAGTGGGAGAAGGTTACGCAGCAATCGGCACTCCAGTTAGGTTGCAACTTAGGAACACTCGCATAACCTAATTTAGCCTCCCTCGCAGCGCATGCTCCGACCCGGGTCAAGAAAAGCTCAGTGAGAAAGCTAGTAGCATGGAAGAGGCAATATATTTCAAAAGGGGAAGGCTTACTCTTATAAGGAGCATGATGTTAAACCTGTCAATCTACCTTATGTCTTTTTTTTGGATGCCTAGGGGTGTAAGCACAAGACTAGAGAAAATCCAAAGGGACATTCAGTGGGGGAGCAGTCCTACTGAGAGGAAAATCCACCTGATAAAGTGGGAAAGCATTTGTGTGAGTAAAATATAAATAGGTATCTTGCCTTATCTCGATGAACAGCACTTCTACAAGTGGATGGACTCAAGGTTTGCTGAGGGGGAAAGACACCGGAAAAATCAGCATCGCTGAAGCATGGGACCAAGGAAGGAGGCTGAGCCAAAGCCCCAAGGGTACGCCGGGCATAGGTCTTTGGAAAGGGATAAGCTCTCAGGGTAGTGAATTTGCTGCACTGCATAAAGAGGACCTAAGGTGGAGAGCTACCTCTATGTGTCACTTTCCCCACCCTTTACACTGTAGCAGGGACCAAAAAGGCAATGGTGGATGAGGTATGGGATTTTTTAGAGAATTATGGTGCTTGGAACCCGAGATTTATAAGACCTTTTAATGATTGGGAAATGGAGCAAGTTCGAATTTTGTTGGGTTAATCAACAAGAAGCAGACTGTTCCACGAAAAAGGGATAGATTGTTGTGGAAAGGTGTTGAAAGTGGACGTTTCTCAATGAAAGCTATCGCAATGGGGCCAGGGGAAGAAGGTGCTCCTTAAAGCTCCTCGTGAAGTTTTCAGGGAACCATTATGTGCCTTCTAAAGTGAGCTTCTTCGCTTGGGAAGCCTGGTGGGGGAAAGTCTTAACTACGAAACAGTTAAAGAAGAGAGGTTTTTAGTAGCAAGCATATGCCCTTTCTATAGGAAAGAAGAAGACAGCCTAGAGCACATGTTGATTCACTATCCACTAATCTGGGAATTACGGACTACCATCATATCGGTGAGAGGTTTCAGTTGGGTTTGTCCTTACATGGCGGCGGACCTTTCAAGACTCGAGTCAATTCCAAAGGAAGAAATGATAGAAAATTGTATGGGTCAAGCCCCTACCTATGCTTCTTCTGGCTATCTAGGAAGAGAGGAATAGAATTGTGTTTGAAGATGTTCCCTTTTCTCACTCTAGGTTGAAACACTCTATCATTAGTTCTCTGTTTTTGTGGGCTGGGATAATGCCATACCTCTTTTGTGAAAAGGTTGTCGAATTTGTACATGTCTACCAATAAGAGTTAGCTTCCTTGAGGGGTGGTTTGTCATTTTTTGTCCCTGCCCCTTTCTTATTTAGATAAAAGCTAAAGGGTTTCCCGTTTACCTCAGACCGGGTGCTCCTGCTTTTTAGTTTCAATGAAATTTATTGTCAAGTCATTTATAAAAATAATAATAATAAATGAGCTAGTGCTCCATTTCCGAAGGTCCATTCGGATGTGGGTCCATGTCCGGGGCCAGGTCCCTAAACTAGATTTCAATATTTTGTTTCTTTTGTCAATGATTATTCACGAACAACTTGGTTATATTTAATGAAAAACCGTTCAGAGTTATTTTCTCACTTTTGTGCCTTTTGTGCTGAAATTCACACTCAATTTCAAGTTTTTGTTCAAAGTCTAAGAAGTGATAATGTCAAAGAATAGCTGTCAGAACGATTTCAGTCATTCATGCTTTAGAATGACATCCTTCATCAGACATCTTGTGTTGATACTTCTTCTTAGAATGGAGTTATTGAAAGAAAAAATAGACACTTTCTTGAAACCGCTCGAGCTCTATTGTTTCAAATGCACGTGCTTCAAACATTTTCCCGTCGATGTTGTTTCACTTGTTTTTGATTAACCTAATTATTTCCGGCCATGAATTAGACACTCCATTTCAAACCCTTCATAAATCCGCTTTTCTCCCATCGAGTCTCTGCATTCGGGTATACTTGCTTTGCTCGGGGATGTTCATCCGCATATGTCTAAACTCGATCCTAAGTCATTGAAGTATATCTTCCTTGGTTACTCTTGAGTTCAGAAGGGGTATATGTGTTATTGTCCTAGTCTTCGCAGGTACCTTGTCTTTGTTGATGTCAAATTCTTGAGAACACTTCTGTTCCTCCTCTGACAAAGCCTCCTATCACTCAGGTCTATACTTGGTGCCAACACCCCCCAGTCTCAAGCGCTCCACCAGCTACTTCGACATTAGATTCAGCAGTGATGACTTTCCTATTGCTCTCCGTAAAGGTAAGTGTTAGCGTGCTTATCCAATTTCCTCATTTTGCTCTAATAACCATTTGTCATCGCATTCTTGTTCTTTTATTGCATCCTTGGACTCTATTTCGTTGCCTAACAAGGTTTTGAAGCCCTACTACCACGGTTGCGAGTGCCATGATAGAGGACGACATGCTTTGATCGCACAATGGTACTTGGGACTTGGTATGTTTATCTGTTGGGAAGAAAGCCATTTCGTTCGTGAGAAAATACAACTCGGTTTGATTTCTATAGGAGACTTGAAGACCGGGAGTAATACCAGCTGACATCTTCACAAAGCCCCTAAGGATCACCGGTTAGTTATATATGTAACAAGTCGGGCATGATTAACATCTACGCTTCCAACTTGAGGTAAAGATATAGTATGTATCATACTTACATATAAGATTGTATCTCTTATCAGATATTCTTTACTAGAGGGTTGTAACCAATTAGGAAGATTAGATTGGCTTGCCTAATGTATAGTCTAACATTCTTGTATATATATGTATGATGAATCAATGGAAAACACAAGGAATTTATTCCTTTAACTCTTCTCCTCTTTGATTAGAGAAATGCCTTTTAGTTGAACATGCTTATTAAACATGAACTTGAGAAGGTTTGGATGAGTGAATAATATTTGGAGTAGAATTAGTTGGAATTTATGATTTTAGATTGAGTTGTGATGCAAGGACAGGACCTTGATGGATGATCTAAATGTTATGTAAGTTAGGGATGAGTTTGTGGTAGTTTAGTGGTATAGAATGTAACTTTGAAGGGTAAGGGATAGGTCTAGTTCCAAAGGTTATAGGCCTTATTTGGGGTTTATATATAAGATGGAATTAAGGTTTAAATGAAGATTTTAGGTTTGGAAAGGTTTGATGCAAAATAACCTTGTTTTGAGCTAATTTGCGGTTTTCGGGTTTTATAAGGTAGGCTAGGGCTATGCACGATTTTGGGGTTTCTCTAAGGTTATGGATGATGGTATTTATGGTTTCTAGGGTGAAACAAAGTGTATGGAAAGATTTTAGAAGTATGGAACAAGATTTGGACAGTTTTGGGTTGAAGTTGAAAAATTGGTTATGGAAAGCTAAAAAGAAGATGATGAGATGAGTAGAGGTTATGGAATGATAGGTGCTTACTTCGCCGCTTAAGGAATCCACCAAGAGATAAGAAGCCATGAACTCGCCACTCAAAGGAATCCACCAAAGAGATAAGATAGCAAGAGATATACTTCGCCACCTAAGGAATCCACCGAGGGATAAGAAGCCACGAACTCACCACTCAAGGGAGTCCACCCAAGAGATAAGAGAACTAGAGAGAACTCTTTAAAAAGAGAAATCTAAAAATATTATTAAACTTCTAATTGATAATGAAAATAGTACATTAGGGGGGTATATATGGGCCCCATACTTTCTAAATCAAATAAAGCCCTACTTGGACTTGGAAAACCAATCTTTCTAATTTAAATTTAGCAACTACTAAAAACAAATCTTTCTAAAATAAAACAACTCCAAAATAGAAATAAGACTCCAAATCATGCCTCTAGGGTTTCACAACCCCTTGAATCTGAATTTTCCATTATCAAGATCGAATTCCCAATGGTTGTTTTAGATGCTCTTGCATCAAGTTGAGACAGCTTGCTTTAATTTTTAATAATTTTTTTTTTCAATTAATGCTACTTAGTAGAAACTTTGATAGTTTCTTTTAGAAATGTTACACTTGTAGAAAACAAAATTTTTTTTACCTGTTCATCTTTTTGCCATTCCAACTGTTAAGTGTTTGCATTCTTTAAATGTAATATCATAACTTTTTCTTGAAATAACTATTTTCGGTGTTTTTCAAATTTGTTGCCAAACATGTTCTTGGTGTCATTTTCATTCTTCTGCTTCCCACAATTCTCATTGCCATCACCATAGCCTTATTTTCTCTCAACTCTTTTCTCCTGACCTTTTTCTCTATATTTCTGTTATAACTTTGCATTTGTGAAACCATTTTATCTGTTTACAGTGAATGGGAAATATTTCTCTGCCTTCTTTCCTTAAATATTCTTTCCAGGGCTTATTTATTTTTATTATTATCATTTTTTAACTCTAACACGATCTAAAATTTTCTAGTGATGATATTTCAATTGGGTGTATTTGAATTGTTTTTTTTTCTTTTTTTCTTGAACTTGTGTGATATTGAAAGGATGCTCTTCAAAATTTGGGATTCTATTCTGGTGAGGAAGATATGGAATATTCCAGCTTCTCAAGTGGGACTGAGCGAGCTGTAAAAACTTGGCAGGTGAATTATTTACTTTTCTTCATTCTACAGTACATTGTTTATATTTGTGTAAACAAACACCCAATTCCCCAGCCATGGGTGAATCCTGGTCTTTACTCTATTCCCGCCCTTAATAGTTTCCATATCATTGTTTAACTCATCAGGCCACATTAGGAGCACATGAAGATGGCATTATGACTGCAGAACTCCTAGAAAGATTATTTACAGAGCGGAAAATTGAAGCTGGTGGCTTGAAAAGAAACACAGGCCCAAAAGGAAATGATGCGATTTCTCCACCAAAGGTATAATCCAGTTTAGATCTGTTTAGTTTGAGGTTCAATGGATGTGTACCGTACTGGAATAAACATCATTTGGTTTAAATTTTATATGAAATCTCGTTTCTATTTATATATGAAATATATTTCACAGTTGCTTGGTGAACTGATAGATGTTTGTGTCAATGTTTATTATTTGAGTGATGCACCATTATCAGAGGCTTGAGCAAGGGCATATTGGGGAAGGATTGTGCTTAGTTGGAAAGGAAATACACCTCCCAATTCATACCAATATGCAATGTACCTTTGTCATTTTTAGATGGGCAAACAAAAATATTTGAAGGCGTCCAACAAAAGGAGGAGCATCCCATGTACTGTACACAAGGGGTATACAACACATAAGAAAAATAGAGGGGGTACATCCTACAACAGGAAGTTCAATACTATAACTTTCTTTCTGAGTTTTCAATACACACTTCTCTTGGTTTTATGATCCTTGATCTTAAGGCTATAGACACTCTCTATAGAGACATCCTCCATTCCAAAAATTAGTTGGCAATTTCTCCTACTAATATCTGTGTTTTAACCATGTCACCATCATCTTCCACTGTGCTTTGACTTGTGTAGCCAGATAATGCCTGTGGTCCATAAGCCTGTAAGCTTTCCCATAAAATTGTTTGTAGGGTGCCCATAATCCATTAATCTCTCTCATAAAATTGTTTGCAGGGTAGGAGATATTTAAAGAAATTATTTGTTGTTAATTTTGAATTTGCCACTTTGTATTTTTCTTGTCTTATTGTTATCCTTATTGTGCATAATCAGAACATCTTATACAATTTTTACAGCGCATGGGCAGGGGAACCTGTAGTTGATGGAAATCTGTCCATTGTATTGAATCCTTGGAACATATCCTACTTCCTACATGACTGAACATTGAAGCTTAATTTGTATTTTGATTTTAAGATCCTGAATGCATATAGTTGACTTTTGGTTTTGAACTTAATAAAGATAAACTTCAGTGAAGTGATTAAGTTTAAGTTTACTAGTGTCCAAGCGTTTGAACTATTGATCATATGCAACCTCACACATAACTTTTCAGTGGCTTCCTTTTGTCTACAGATTTCTATGGACACATATTAATGTTTTATAATGAGAGACAGCCCTAAGAAAATTCAGAAGACATAAAATATGTGCCTCCATTTCTGTAGCTGCATAACTTGGCATGATGAGTCAAGTGACCACTAAAATTTAGGTGGACCTGGATTACTTGATATCTTTTGCTATATGCATATTTTCTCACGTTACATTATGTTTCCAAGGTGTCACTTGTCGTGATTGGTGACAGAGTGCCACATCTTCACCTGGGAAGGCTCACATGGCTTTTTCCTGTAGCAGATTAGCTGCACATTCTCTTGAATTATGTGGTTAAAAATTGTCTCCTTGCTTCTGTTGGTTATTCAGGATGATACAAACGGAGCTCCAGTTGCTTCTGCAACTGAAATATCAGAAATTCAGCAAAAAGTTGTGAAGGAAGAAGGATTCACAGAAGCTGAAGTATCTCAACAGCGTGTTTTTCTTCTTGGAGAGAACCGGTGGGAAGAACCCTCTAGGCTTGTTGGCAGGGACAAAAAGGGTGGTGGAAACAAGCCCAAGGATGCGACAACAAAGTGTTTGGCTTGTCATGGGGAGGGCCGATTAATGTGTACAGGTACACGTTAGAATTCTAATTTATATTATGCAAGTCATAGGAATACTGATTATATTTGAGGGATATATATATATATATATATATATATATATATATAGAGAGAGAGAGAGAGAGAGAGAGAGAGAGAGAGAGAGAGAGAGAGAGAAAAGGGTAGGAAGGGGTGGATTCATTTATTCTGCATCAGCAATTTTATACTATGCTCGTCATTAGGGGTAAAAATTGGATGGGATTGGGGTGGGTAGATGGTTGACCCAAGCTCACCTCCATGCATGAAATCAAGTTAACCCAAGGCTCAACCCAATCCAATGTTGGCCCCTGTTGTTCAACTTAAGCATAATCCAAGCTTGTTTTTCCTAGACTTGGGTTCAAATCAAGTTAGGCTGGATCAGTAAATCTATATTTGGGTTGGCTAGGATAATAAACGTAATATAAGCTTAATGTCCTTTTACCCAAATACTTAACTAATTGGCTATATTTAATAAATAAAAAACTATTACTTACTATTATTTAAATAGAATTCCAGAACCTTTGCATATCACCATGTCAATATATAAATTAATAACATCCATTACTGAATAAAATTCAATAGCTACACCTTCATGCTAATATCAATAAAATGAGTAATAAGTTTTAAAATTAAATTTTTTTTTTGACAATTAAGAAGAAAAAATATATTAAGAAGGAAACAAAAGGCAGCCCAACCAGCGTATACAGGACATATACAGAGGGAGCCAAAGGCATAAACAAAAAGAGAGGGCTTGAACAAAAACCTACCAGCCTAGCCACCAAGCTAAAGAAAACAAAAAAGGCTTCTTACAAGAGAACAATCCACCTCCGTGATGCGAACCCCGCTGCGCTATGCTTCCACCAATTGTTGTGGATTACTCAAAGGATCTTCAAACACGATCTAGAACAATGACCTCGTCCCCTTGACTATATCGAATCAAGAGCCGTAAGCAAAGAAATTGCGTCTTCGTCCCCTTGGTTTTATATATGGAACCAAAAGTTGTAAGAACAAAGGAAATAACCCTGTCCCCTTGATTATAAAATAACCAAGAGTCGTAAGTTTGAACACTATAAAGAATTAACCTTGATAGACTTGAAGTTCTCACAAGAACCATAAAGTGAAGAAAACCTCATAAAGAATTGTTATTCGTCAATGTCTGTTGAATAAATACATCAAAAGGCTCTTATATAGAGCTTAGCACATCCCTATTAACTAAGAAAGAAAGGAAAATTTTCTGAAATTTAACCTTGACACACAAATTTCCAAAACTGAAATTGGAAAACTACCATAGCAACATGAAGATAATTTATTCTTTTCCTTATTGGACGCCTATCTTTGATATTTTGACCATAATAGACTAAATGAATATTGACTAAGAAAGAAAGGAAAATTTTCTGAAATTCAGCCTTGACACACAAATTACCAAAACTGAAATTGGAAAACTACCATAGCAACATTAAGATAATTTATTATTTTCCTTATTGGACGCCTATCTTTGATATTTTGACCCTAATAGACCAAATGGACAACTAATGACTTGCACAAGAATTGGCAAGTTTGATCATACAACTTGCAAAGCTGAAAATCTACAAAATATGCCTTTGATTGTGTATGAATTATGGAGCCAATATTGAGCACGAATTTCCTTTGATTTTGTGGTCCTTTTAGATGCCAAAATCATGTGAATTATTATCATCAATAGTCATGATCATATTTATGGACTTTTGAACCTCCTTGTTAATTCCAATTCCTTCAAAGGCTTTATTTGACTTAGGCTCTTCTTTAAAGGCTGGGTTGGCCCAAGTAAACTTCTTCACAAGCCCATTGAAAGCCTCTTAAAGCTTTTTGGCTCTTCCTCTTATGATTGGCCCAATCATGCAATTGAAGTGGATCCTTTGTTCTTTGATTCTCTTCATTCCTCCCTTCCTCGAAAAGATTCGTCATTGAATATTATCCATAATGTTATTGATGGCACGAAAATAAATACACATCCTCTGCGAACCATCTTTTTTGGGTACAAGTAGTACATGTACAACTCATGGACTAATCAATTTCTCCACTTGGCATTGAAGCTCCTTTGTCTCCTCAGATTGCAAACCACTATGACCATGGAATACATCCTCAAACTCCTATAACAAAGAAGAAACAACATTAGACAAAAAAAATCAAGATCGTTAATGTTCAAAAGCATCTCTTTGTACAACAATACAAACATAGGCTTGTTAGTATAAAAAGCACTTTTGATCTCACTCTTTTTTTGTATAGAAACTTTCTTTTCTTTTTGTTTCCTCTCACTTTTCCTTATTATGATCTTTTTTTCTTTCACTCTCTTTTCTTTTCTCATTTTCTTTCCTTCTCTCAATTACTTTTTCCTCTTGTTTTTCTTCCTCTTGTTCTTTTCTTTCTTTTTCTTTCTTAATCTTTTTTGAATCACACTCTTGCTTTAACCTCACTTGATCTACACCTGTTTTTGTGTCAATGGTACAAGAGTTACAAGCTTCTTGTCTTTCATGAAACTGAAACGATTCTTGAAACTAGCATGGTTGGCTCTCCTATCAAATTGCCAAGGCCTGCCCAATAAGATGTGAGGAGCATACCTGGACATCACAAAGAACCTCATCATGAGACTTCCTAATTGAAAATGATACAAGCACTTGCTTTTGCACTTTCACTTCCTCACTATCATTCAGCCACTGCAACTTATATAGCTTAGGGTGTTTAAGTGTTGGTAATTGTAGCTTTTCAACTGATAAAGCACTAACAACATTAGCACAACTCCCATCATCAATAATCAAACTACAAACCTTATTATTAACATGACGACAACGAGTATGGAAAATGTTCCCATGTTGTTACTCAATGTCATCCTTGATGCAGGAACTTCTACAACAAACATTGGGAATTTGATCTTCATTATGGAAAATTTGGATTTTGGAGGTTTTGAAACATTGGAGACAACACATATATTTCTATTTCCAAGTATTTTGAGTCTTGTTACTATTTTGATTTGGAGTTGTTTTATTTTATAAAGATTTGTTCTCCAAGTCATAGTAGTAATTGGTTTATTTAATTTAGAAAGTTTGTTTTGCTAGTCAAATAGGAGATGCTGTTTCTTTTTAGAAAGATTTGCTTTACAGGAGTTGATTTATTTAAATTAGAAAGTCTTGTTTTCCAAGTCAAAGTAGGAGTTGCTTTATTTGACTTATAAAGTATGAGGCCTATATATACCCCCCTTAATGTAGTCTTTGATGATCAATTCCAGTTTAATAATTGTTAGATATTGTACGGTTATTTTTCTTCTCCTTTTATTTCATTTATGTATTGTGGAATCCACTGAGCATATATATATATATATATATATATATATATATATATATATATATATATATATATATATAAGTCCAATATGTAAGATAGTTAGTTTTTAAGATAATAAATTAAGGATTTTCCTTTTTCTCTCATCACATGGTATTAGAGCTAAAGGGGAAAACCTAATTTTTTTTCCGGTGACCATGTTTCCTACTAGTCATTTTCTTCTCCTTTCGGAACCCTCCGGATTGCCGTATGATCTCCTCGTCGCTGTCGATGACTTTTTTCGACCAACTTTTCTGACAAGCTCTTCTCCAGCCAGTGACCTTAGATTAAGAGGCGCACAAGGCCGATCTACCCGTTGGAGGAAACCCTACTGACAAACAATCGCCCACACTCCGCCACGCGCCGATCTTCTTCGCGGATCAGTTTCATCACGCCACAGGCGCGGACCCACTTTTTTCGGTCTACCTATTTCATCTTTAGGTTTGTCCGGCGCCATCTTGCTGATCCATCCCTCCGATGGTCCTTCCCAAGCCTTCCTTCTCCACCTTTTTTTGGCAATTTCGGCTCCGCGGCACCTCTGTTAGTCCCCTTCAACCTCCAGCGCCAGCCTCTTTCCTTTGTCGGCACAGCGAGGTAGTTCGCTTTACGACGAGTCGCCGATATCTCCCAAAGATCTCCCAAATACTGCCTTGGCATGTACAAGTTTGACAGGATCCATAGAGTGTCTACTGCTTTACGCCTAACATATCGCTTTTCCCAAGATACCCAAAGCATACTTCCTTTGGGAAAGGACTACACCAGAACTGGATTGAGCTATTTCAATTCACTTTTCTCCATCTCCATCTCCATCTCCAGTCACTTTTCTCCACTGTTCGAGTCATTTCTCTTCATCTCAAGTTCCACAGCCGTGAATCGTGTTCGAGTCATTTCTCTTCATCTCAAGTTCCACAGCCGTGAATCGCCCTCCTATTAGGGCTCTCTTTAGTCCAAACGTGATTTAATCTCCACCATGGCTACGGCGACTAAAACTACTAAGTGTCTCGTTATTTCGATCTCCTACCATCACATCAGAAAATTAATCGTAGTGAGAATTATCTTTCCTAGTCACTTCAAGGAACTCGTCTACGGACAAGGTTACGTGATCATCTTATTGCACGAGGATGCTATACCTACGTCGGGCTAAAGGGGTGCAACGGAAGAAAATAGATGCACAACTATGTAATTATTATGGCAAACTAAGATCCAAAATTTTGCTTCATCTTCGGGCCTATAAAACATGTTTTAAGTTTTGGACTCAGGCAAGAGGCCTATACACGAATGATACCCAACGCCTTTATAAGGTGGCTTCTGCTATTGTCAATATCCGACAACAGAACATGGATTTATCTAATTATATCGGTCAGATTGCCTCTCTTAATAAGGAGTTTTTGACATTGATGCCTCTTACTAGTGATGTTAGGGCTCAACAAACCCAGATTGACAAGTTTTTCACGGTCCTTACTCTTATCGTCTGCCTGATTCAGACCGTCTCGAGATCGTATTCTCGCAAATTCATTAGTCCCATCATCGATGATGTGTTTGCTCGCTCCTTCCTCACGACTTCCTCCACCGCATTCTTCGCCATCCGACAGCACTTAGATTCTTCTGCAGCATTTTTAAACTAACTCTGGAGGATGTAGTGGTAACCGGGGTAGAGGACAACGTCCTCACTGCACCTATTGCAATAAGCTTACTGCACCTATTGCAATAAGCTTGGCCACACTTGTGATCGTTGTTATTAGTTACATGGACGGGCCCCCCCACATTGCCCACATGGCCTAGTCATCTGATTCTTAGCCGCCCCAACCTTCGAGCCTCCACATTCCTCGCATTCCCCCACCGACAGCATATCTTCGCTATCGCAGCCAAGTCGCCGTTGCTTCGCCCGTATCGGGTAATGTTCCCACCGCTCTTACTCACATCTTCTGGGGACCTGGAATCTAGACTTGGTGCTTCGATCACATATCTCGTAATATGACTTTTTCTTCTCTATTACTACTACTCTCGTTTACCTATCGCTACCTTAGCTAATGGTTCTCAAACTCCAGGCTGTGCTGCATTGCCTGGGCACATCCTCTCCTTTCCTTACCTCTCATTTATGTCCTATACTCCTGAGTGTCCCTTTAATCTATTTATTCAAGAAAATCACCTCGTGACTCTTAATCGGTTTACTTTTTTGATAAATTTATGATCTTGCAGGACCGGAGTACGGGGAAGACGATTGACATCGGATGTGAGTCTCAAGGCCTCTATCACCTCACCTCGAATTCATCTTCTACAGCCATAAGCTCCATCACAAGCCCTCTCTCATCCACAATCTTCTCGTCACCCCGGTCTTTCCAAGTTCTAGGAAGATGGTCACTGCTTTTCCACTTTGTCGCCATCACGCTAAGTACTACGCCACCAGTAAACATACTCGTTGCCTCGCTCCCAAAGCCGCTTGAATAATCGGGCAAAGTCTCCTTGAACTTGTCCACTAATGTTTAAGATCCTGTCTGACCAAGGCCTACTTTAGATTTCAAGATTTTCATTACCTCGCTGATGACTATTCTTGATGTACCTGGTTATTTTTAATGAAAAATCGAGTTGAGTTATATTCTATTTTCTAGAAATTTTATGTTGAAATTTAGACCCAGTTCAATATTTCTATTCGTGTGTTACGTAGTGACAATGCCAGAGAATATTTTTTTGCACCCTTTATTTCACGGCGTCTCAATACGGGATCCTTCACCGCCTTTCGCGGCTCACAACAAACGGGTAGCCGAACGTAGCAAATCGCCATCTGCTGAGACAACTCGCATTTCCCCTCCATTATCATGTTCCTTTCGCTGGGGACGCCGTTTCCATAACTTATTATTTGATTAATCGTATGCCCTCATTTGTTACATGATCAGATTCCTCATTCACTTCTTTTCCCTGACCAACCACTTTATTTCCTTCTTCCTCGAGTCTTTGGTCAGATTTGCTTGTTCATATTCTCACTCAGACAAGACAAGCTTTCCTCGCCAAAGCCAATAAATGCATCTGGGATACCCTGCATTACAAGAAGGGTTATCGCTTGCTATCTCCGAGACCTCATCGATACTTTATCTCTCGCCGAGATGTCACAATCTTCGAGGACTCAAATTTCTTCTTCTCCTCCTCTCAGCCTCTTTCCCGCTTCGGTTTCCACCCTTCCCATTGTCTCCCGCCTATATTTGATGTTGTGCTTCTAATTTCACTTCCAGGTTTATCATTGCCGCTATCTCGCCGTTGTTCCTCTCCCTTCGCCGAGGTCCCACGACTCACTTCCTATCCCTTCAGCCTTCTTCCTACTCCTACCTCCGCCTCCCACCGATCACTTACCCATCATCGCTCGAAAAGGTAATCGACATTAGTAATCCTCATCCTATTTACAATTTTTTGAGTTACCATTGATTATCTTCACCTTACTCTGCATTTGTTTCTGCTATATCTTATGTTTCTCTTCCCAAGAACACCAATGAGGCTCTTTCCCATCCCGGCTGGTGACATACAATGATTGATGAAATGGCTGCTCTACACTCAACTGGCACTTGAGATCTTGTTGTTTTACCCTCTGGTAAGTCTTCAGTTGGTTGTCGTTGGGTTTACACCATTAAGGTTGGTCCTGATGGTTAGGTTGATCGCCTTAAGGCCCGCTTGGTTGCTAAAGGATATACTCAGGTTTATGATACTGATTATGGTGACACATTCTCCCTTGTTGCCAAGATTTCTTATGTCCGTCTCCTTCTCTCCATGGTTGCTATGTGTTCTTGGCTTCTTTATCAATTGGATATTAAAAATGCCTTCCTTCATGGTGATCTTGCCGAGGAAGTTTATATGGAGTAACCACCTAGTTTTGTTGCTCAAGGGGAGTCTGGTTTAGTGTGCAGGTTACGTCGTTCTCTATATGGCTTGAAACAATCTCCTTGAGCATGGCTTGACTGTTTTAGTTCCGTTGTTCAAGAATTTGGCATGCTTCGTAGTACAGTAGACCATTCAGTTTTCTATCATCATAACTCTTCGTGATAGTGTATTTATCTGGTTGTTTCTGTGGACACATCGTCATTACAGACAACGATCAGGATGGTATTCAAAAACTAAAGCAACACCTTTTCACCCACTTTCAGATTAAAGACTTGGGGAAACTCAAGTACTTTATGCGGAATCGACATGTTTAAACCACGGCGTATTTATTTCAAAGCGAAGTATGCTTTAGACATTCCTGGAAAGAACCTGATGTTGGGGATCAGAACAAGTAGACATTCCTATGGATCCCAATGTCAAACATGTACCAGACAGTGGGGAGTTCCCGGAGATCCCGGAGATATCAATCCACCATAACCGAACTACTTCCCATCGTTACTTCTCAAACCAAACATTTCGCTTCGTGAGTGTTTGTTAATCAATTCCTACAAATAATTACGTGATAGCTATCGATGTCGGTAATTCGCATTCTTCGATATATCAAAAGTACACCAAAGCCAAGGTGTACAGCCAGAATAGAGATCATGCCCAAGTCGCTGTTACACAGATGCAGACGGCCGTGCTCACCCACAACAAACGCTCCAC
The DNA here is from genome assembly GCA_016808115.1 of Tetrastigma voinierianum. NCBI lineage: Eukaryota > Viridiplantae > Streptophyta > Magnoliopsida > Vitales > Vitaceae > Tetrastigma > Tetrastigma voinierianum. The sequence goes on along the minus strand of JAEQBH010002284.1, from coordinate 639,756 downwards.
TTTAGGTATCAGGTTTTCTACCGGGTAGTAACCTAATATATTGAAGAGTAAGAAACAAGATGTAAGGGCCGACCTAGTGTTGAAGTCGAAAGATCGAGCTGGCGACTTTAGCAACATGTGAACTCATATGGCCGGCACACCTTTCTTCTCGTGGAGTCGAGGATTCGAAAGGATGAACGGCATGAAGCTCATTCGTGATAACTGTGTCGCTTTTGCATATTGCATCAAATCCACCTTCCATGAAAGGACCAAACACATCAAGTTAATCGTCACTGCTGGGGAGAGAAGATTGCATCAGATGCTGCCATTAGTTTTCATTAATTCAAACGATCAACTACACATATCTACTAAACTTCTGTGTCCTGTAATTCAACACATTTGTAATGCTTTCCGTGCATATGACATATATAAATTCAATGAGGAGGAGTGTTAGATATAGTACAGTTATTTTTCTTCTCTTTTATTTAATTTATGTATTGTGGGTCCCACTTGTTATTGTATATATATATATATATATATATATATATATATATATATATATATATATAAGTCTAATATGTAAGATAGTTAGTTTTTAAGATAATAAATTAAGGATTCTCCTTTTTCTCTCGTCGCAATAATATTTTCAGATTTCTCTTTTTAAGAGTTCTCTCTTCTTTTCTTATGTCTTGAGAGGATTCCCTTGAGTGACGAATTCGTTGCTTCTTATCCCTTGGTGGATTCCTTGGGTGGCGAAATATATCTCTTGTTTTCTTGTTCTCTTATCTCTTAGGTGGATTCCCTTGAGTGGCGAGTTCGTGGCTTCTTATCCTTTGGTGGATTCCTTGGTTGACGAAGTAAGTATCTATCCTCCTACAACCTCAATTCATCCCATCATCTTCTTTTAACTTTCCAAATTCAATTTTCCAACCACAACCCAAAACTTTCAAATTTTGGTTCTATACTTCAAAACCCTTTCCAAATACTTTGTTTAACTTAGAAACCATCATCCCTAGTCTTAAAGAAACCCCAAAATTGTGCATAGCCCTAGCCCACCTTAGAAAAACCCAAAAACCGCAAACTAGCTCTAAACAAGGCTGTTTTGCATCAAACCAAACCCGAACATTTCCAAACCTAAAATCCTTCTTTCTAAACCTTAATTCCATTATATATAAACCACAAATCAGCCCTATAACCTTTGGAACCAAACCCTCCTCTTACCCTTCAAAGTTACATCCTATACCCCTAAAGTCATTCACTAGCCATGGAGGAAAAACGTACTGCTGATCTTGAGATTCTTGCACAACATCTACAACAATGTTTGAGGCTTTATGAAGATCATATGTCTACAGAGAACTTGATGGAAGGTATAGGCAAGTATAAGATCAAGGAGGAAAAATATGAATTTTATGAAGAGTCTTTGTAGCTAGTCAACTTTAAGACTTCTTGGGGTACAAGAAGGCTAAAGGTATGTATGCACGAGACTATGATTAACATGGGAGGTATGATTGTTACTATCGGACTGAAGAGGCATGGTAACTATGATGAAGGCTTAAGATTCAATCCAAAACTTAACATTCTAGAATTTGATGGAAGAATGGATCTTGATGAATTTTTGGATTGGCTTAATATGTGGAGCATGCTCCAGTATTATGACCCTCTCGAGCCGTAGAAAGTGAAGTTGGTGGCTATCAAGATGTGCAAGAATGTTTCCATTTGGTGGAAAAACTTGAAGAGACAACGTGAAAGAGATGGTAAAAAGAAGATTGAAACTTGGAAAAATATGAAGAAAGAACTGAAAAGGAGGTACCTTCCCACTAACTATCATCAAGACATCTATCTCAAATTTCAAAATTTTAAGCAACAAGATTTGAGTGTGCAGGAGTATTCGACTAAGTTTGTCAACTTGATTATCGAGGGAGACTTGCAAGAGGCCGAGGAAATATGCATAGCACTACATTGCTAGTTTGAGATCTGATAGTGCTAGAGTTATTATTTTGCAACCATATCATAGTCTTCAAGATGTGATGAAACTTGCTTTGAAGGTTGGGTTTAAAAAAGTGTATGAAAATTCTACTACAACTAAGAGTGTGGCTAAAGAAGGGTTTTCCGAGGATTCGACTTCTAAGAATCCTAGTGATGCTAAATCTATCCCCAAACTTCAAGTAAAGTGCATAAACCACATCAAGAATCAACTCCAAAGAGGTGTTATAAGTGCCAAGGATTGAGGCATATTGCTTTTGAATGTCCTAACCAAACCGATTCTAGAATTTGTTGATGTAATGCCTAAAGAAATACCACATGGTTTGCCATCTATGAGGGATATTCAACATCAGATAGACCTTATACCTGGTTTGGTTTTTCCTAATAAGCTAGCCTCTATAATGAGCCCTAAGGCCCTAAGGAGCATGAAGAGCTTAAAACACAAGTTGATTTGCTTGACAAAGAGCTTGTTCAAGAGAGTAAAAGTTCTTATGTAGTTCCCACTATATATGAAAAAGATATTCGGAGAACGTGTTTAATAGCCAAGTTTTCAACAACTTTTTGATTCATGAGGAAGTAAGATTCAACATAGGGCAAAGAGCGGAGTAATATGAGAAACAAGCAAATGAAGGTTATCAAAAGCTTGGTATTTGATCAAGGAGGATGGATTCAGTTACATGATAAAAGAGAAGTGTTCCAAGTTGCACACAAAAATAGATGGTCTTTTCAAGATTATTAAGAAGATCGGAAAAAAATGCTTACAAGTTGGAATTACTCGATGACAACAATATCTTGCCTACATTCAATGTCAAGACGGAGTCTATCATGGTGAACACTTGAGGGCAAGCCTTTTTTAATCCATGGGGATTGATGCAAGATTTACAACAAACATTGGGAATTCGATCAATGCTTACAAGTTGGAATTGCTCGTTGACAACAATATCTTGTCTAATTTCAATGTCAAGGATTTGAGGCCTTATCATGGTGAAGACTTGAAGGCAAGTCTTTTTTCCCAACTATGGGGGATTGATGCAGGAGCTTCTACAACAAACATTGGGAATTTGATCTTCATTATGGAAAATTCGGATTTGAAACCTTGGAGACACAAAATATATTTCTATTTCCAAGTATTTTGAGTCTTGTTACTATTTTGATTTGGAGTTGTTTTATTTTAGAAAGATTTGTTCTCCAAGTCAAAATAGTAGTTGTTTTATTTAATTTAGAAAGTTTGTTTTGCTAGTCAAATAACAGATGCTATTTCTTTTTATAAAGATTTGCTTATAGGAGTTGTTTTATTTAAATTAGAAAGTCTTGTTTTCCAAGTCAAAGTAGGAGTTGCTTTATTTGACTTATAAAGTATGGGGCCTATACCCCCCTTAATGTAGTCTTTGATGATCAGTTCCAGTTTAATAATATTTTCAGATTTCTTTGGTTAATTCCTTGTTCTCTTATCTCGAGTAGACTTCTGAGTGGCAAGTTCGCTTTTCGTCTATCCTCGTGGATTCCTTAAAAGGCATATCTCTTTGTTCTCTTGTTCTCTTATATCTTAGGTGGATTCTTTTGAGTGGCAAGTTCGTGGCTTCTTATGTTTTGGTGGATTCCTTGGGTGACGAAGTAAGTATTTATCTTCCGACAACCTCAATTCATCCCATCATCTTCTTTTAACTTTCCAAATCCAATTCTCCAACCACAACCCTAAACTTTCAAATTCTAGTTCTATACTTCAAAACCCTTTCCAAATACTTTGTTTAACCTTGAAACCATAGAAATCATCATCCCTAACCTTAAAGAAACCCCAAAATCGTGCATAGCCTTAGCCTATCTTAGAAAAACCCAAAAACCCAAAAACCCAAACTTTTTGCATCAAACCAACCCGAACATTTCCAAACCTAAAATCCTTCCTTCTAAACCTTAATTCCATCATATATAAACCACAAATAAGCCCTATAACATTTGGAACCAAACCTGTCTCTTACCCTTCAAAGTTACATCCTATACCCCTAAACTACCACAAACCCATCCCTAACTTAACTAAACCTTTAGATCATTCATCACGGTCCCGTTCTTGCATCAATCCTCCTTCACTTGGGCACTCAAAACACGCCTTGTCACCAATGCCCCTCCTTCCATTGGATATTCATTTTCATCTTCCAATACATTCTCAAGCTCTTCATGATTCAAGGTTGCTAAAACACGCCTCTTTTGTCTTTGAGTTTTGAGGAAATACTCTTCTCGGCACCTCTTAATTTTGTTCCATCTGATCTTGCATGTCATTCATCCGAACCTCTAATCTTGCAAAGTGTTGTTGCATTGCCTGTAGTATGAAGGATTGGTCCTACCCCTCCTTATTTGCACGATCAATTCTTGAAGACATGATCAAATCAAAGGATAGAATTACAAAAAGAAACCTCACGACCCTTCCTCACGTGAGTCTCTCTTTCTCTTCTTCTTTTTTTTTTTTTTTTTCGATGATTTCTTCTTTTTCTTTTTTCTACAGTTAACAAAATGTCAAACAACAGTAATTAAGATAGATATTGAATCAATGTTTGAAAGTCGAAGCTTTGATATCAAAATGATGCGAACCCTGCTGCATTATACTTCAAGATCCACCAAATACTGCGAATTACTCCAAGGATCTTCAAACACGATCTAGAACAATGATCTTGTCCTCTTGACTATATTGAATCAAGAGTCGTAAGCAAAGAAATTGCCTCTCCATCCCCTTGGTTATATGGAACCAAAAGCCGTAAGAACAAAGGAAATAACCTTGTCCCTTTGATTATAAAAGAACCAAGATCCTTAAGTTTGAACACTATAAGGAATTAACCTTGATAGGCTCGAAGTTCTCACATGAACCATAAAGTGAAGAAAACCTCGCAAAGAATTGTTATTCATCAATGTCTGTTGAACAAATACATCAAAAGGCTCTTATATAGAGCTTAGCACATCCCTATTGACGAAGAAAGAAAGGAAAAGTTGTTGAAATTCAATCTTGACACACAAATCACCAAAACTGAAATTGGAAAACTACCAAAGCAATATGAAGATTATTTATTCTTTTCCTTATTGGACACCTATCTTTGATATTTTGATCATAATAGACTAAATGGACAACTAATGATTTGCACATGAATTGGCAAGTTTGATCATACAACTTGTGAAGATGAAAATCTACAAAATAGGTATTTGATTGTGCATGAATTATGGAGCCAATATTGAGCATGAATTTCCTTTGATTTTGTGGTCCTTTTAGATGCCAAAATCATGTAAATTATTACCATCAATAGTCATGATCATATTTATGGACTTTTGAACCTCCTTGTTGATTCCAATTCCTTCAAAGGCTTTATTTGACTTAGGCCCTTCTTTAAAGGCTGGGTTGCCCCAAATAAACTTATTCACAAGCTCATTGAAAGCCTCTTAAAGCTTTTGGGCCCTTGCTCTGGCCCAATCGACAATTGAAGTGGATTGTTCTTTGATTCTCATCACTCCGGAATCAAAGTAGCCCAAGAACAAAGGGACCTAAGAAAGAGAGACTTTAGCCTATCAAAGGAGAAACAATCGTCTTCAAAAATTATCTTGTTCCTTTCCTTCCAAATCGCCCACATCAAGCAAAGGGGAGCAGCCCGCCCCAACCTAGATTCTTTTTTTCTTAACCGAGGATCAAATCTTTTTCCAAAAATGGACAAACCCAGCCACCGCCATGAGCAGAAAAAGGGGCAGTCCATTAGCGCCAAATCATTGGTCAGTGGATAAAAAGATGTTCCATAACTTCTTCTACCTCTCCACTAAAAGGGCAAGGACTAGCAAGAGAAAGACCCCTTTTCTTAATTTGATCCATGGTCAAAACCTTTCCTCATCTAGTTTCCCAAGCAAAAAAACAAACTTTAACCAGAACACATGGATTCCAGAACATTTTAACCGGCACCAATTGTTGTCTCCCACCTTCCAAAAATATAAAGCTGGATTTTACAGTGAAGATACCATCCTTAGCCTTCCTTCCAAAGTAACCAATCACTAAATAGAGAGTTGATTCTTTTTGAACTGACTGTATAAATGAAGCATTGAAGTATATCCAGTTCCTAGTCATTGACGGATCTTTCGAATATGAAATTCCAATACAAATGAAGGATTTTTTTAAGACTTTTTTAAATTAAAAAATCATGTAAGCTTATGTGACGATTTCAAGCAATTTCTAATTCAAGAATCAAAAGAAGAGTAAAACCTATACTTTCTATATATTTGAAGATGAAATTTCAATTTTCATTCAAACAACTCATCAAAATAGAAAGAGTTATTTCACTTATCTATTTTATAAAATGACTTAAAAGTTCATAACTAACCTTTTCATGTGATAAGAAAGGTTCATCTAAAAGTAAAACCAAGAATGATAAGTATTAATTGTTGATGACACCAAAATAGCCAAAATCCTTTTAGTGCATCAATCATCAACTCTGCATCTTTCCTAACATTTAAAACGATAAATATGTCTTAATATAAATAAAATGAATATTAGTGCAATACCATTAAATAAAATAAATTGATATACATATTTATAATTTAATTTTTTATTTATAAATCTTTAATTGGGTTTAAGCTAGGCAAGGATTACTTGAGCCTCCAATCCAAGCTCGGACCAATTTTTTTATGTTTTTTTTTCTTAGCCCAACCCAACTTATAAATCAAGTTTCCTATTAGAATGGGTTCAGGTTAGGTTGAGTTGAGTTGAGTTGAGTTGAACTTGTCTTGAGTTGTAATACTACTTAGTGCGTGCGTGTGTGTGTCTGTGTGTTAGAGAGAGAGAGAGAGAGAGAGAGAGAGAGAGAGAGAGAGAGAGAGAGTCAGGGAACTGGAGGAGGGGGCGATGGTGGGGTGGGAGGGTAACACAGCTTTCCATTTCACCTATTATGCTTCTCATTGGAAATCACCTGTTATTCTTTACATTCTTGAGAAGATACAGTTCCTATCATGGCAATTATTGTCAATTATTGCTCATTATTATATCATGCTAGCTGTAGGAAGTCACCAGTTCACATTTAGATGAGGGCTGACAAGAACGTGCCTTTTTTAAAAAAAAAAAATTTAAAGTGAGAAGGATTCCCAAAGCTTTGAGCAACTAATTTTCTTTCTCTATGAAAATAACTAAAACAAAGTTCAGTTCACTTGTTTCACGGTCAAATTTGATTTCATATTTAATTTATCACAAATAGTTTGATAAATTAAACTAAAATGATAACATAACCATCCTTTAGCTTAGCATTGACATAATATATTAATTATGTGCATTTGGAGCTTGAGTTAACAGTCTTACCTTGCCTGTTTAATTAGATTGGAAATTTATGTATTCTTATGTCTCAGCAATTGAGAACAAAAAAAGGTACACGTCTTGAGGTTTTACAACCAGTGAAATCAAACTTGAAAGTTAGGATTCTTTCTGGTAAAAGAGAAAGATCTTGACTAATAAAGGCTTGACCTTGTAAACGTTCCGGCTAACTTGCCCTTGGGGTTGGGGAGGGTTTGTAGGAGGTTTTAGGTTCAAGTCCCAACGGGGACAAAAAAAATAAAGTAACATCGCAGCTAACTTACGTTGGTATGTTGCAGAGTGTGATGGATCAGGTGAGCCAAATGTTGAACCGCAGGTAAGGGAATGTTTGAGATCCTTGACAAAATTTACTCTGATAACTGTTCCTCCAGTATTATTTATGATTTTGATCCGGTACCTGAACTTTGTGGTGCAGTTCCTGGAGTGGCTAGATGAAGGGGCCAAGTGTGCATACTGTGAAGGCTTTGGATATACAATATGTGATACATGTGAAGGAAAAACCATATGATATAATTTCGGTGCAATACGCAGTCACACTCACTCATGCCTCAAATAAATGTATGTATTACATTGGCATTGATTATTATTTTACAGTCATAGACAGAGAGCCATGTATAAGTTTGGGACAAGAAATGAGAATACACAACAATTTTACAATAGAATGGTCGTGGACATGTAGAATGTTCATCTTCTTTATTACTGCATTCCCAAAAGCTGCGGTCCAAAAATTTGCTTTCATTGTGAAACTGCAAATTAGTTCTAAAAAAAGGGTCTATCTCAATCTCAATCTCAATCTCCTTCTCTTACATCAAAGGAGATCTTCAAACTTCAAAATGATGACACTTCCCCTCTTCTTCTACTCTCTAAAAATAACCCTCTTTCCCTCACTACGAGTGATAGTAGAAGCTCCCTCTATCCATGGACCAAGGGGTGGCAAATATTGTAGTTAGATGTTCAATACATATTTTCCCTCCAAATTTTAAAACTCTTGTGCAATTAAAGTTCAAATTGGGAGAAGTTAAGATACTTAGACACTAAATCAATTGTCACAAGGCTCTTCATGAAGCTCTAGGAGACATCTTTAAGAACCAATCGCTATCTTCTAGAAAAATATCTACAAAGCATTTGGATAGAAGAAGCAAACAATTGGAATGACCAACAAAAAGAAAAAAAAAAAAAAAAGGGAGAATTATGTTACCGTTAAGTGGGGAAATTTTTTGAAAATACGAAGCAAACTACCTCGATACCAATGCAAGGCTAGTTTTGGGAAACAAATTGGGGGAATTATGTTTTAGGGTTAATTGGGCTTCATATTTTACAAAAAGGCTATGAAAGCATCTCAATTAAGCCCAAAACCCATAACACCAAGCAAAATTAAGAAGGCTATACCAATTTTGAAAAGCCAAAACTACCCTCCATATCCCCCCACCACCTTTCCGCACGCCCACCCCACCTCTCCCCTCCCCCCTCACACCCCAATGATCCCAGCACCATGCTGCACACCTATATCCTTTTTCTTTTATTTTATTATTTTATTTCTTTATTTTTGCAATCCACCCATCATTCTTTTTATTTATTTATTTATTTATTTTATTTTTGCAATCTGTCTTCAAGTTTTTTTTTTTTTTTCTTTATTGAGCTTTTTCATAGAAAACACCATCCATTTTCCATCTTTTAAGTAAATTAATTTTATGATTTTTAATTAATTTTATAAAATAATATCTTAATTAATTTTTTGTTAAATAGTTAATATTTTTATATTACTTTTTTATCTTTATTTAAATAAGTACTAGCTTCTCAAAAAAAGCACTCATATTCTAAATAATATAATTTTAATATATATATTATTGATATTATTCTAAATAATATAACTTTAATATTCAAATCACATATTATTTTTTTTATGAAATAAAATTTAATATATTTAATATTTGTGATATTACATTTTATTTTTAAATAGTTTTATAACTTATTTGGATGATATCTTTTATTAGTATTAAAAAAAAACATGTTTATAAAAGTTTAAAACATAAGAAATAAAATCCTAATATGGAAATTATAATTATTATAAATAAAAAGTTATTATATATAATAAGGAAAAATGTAGGTTTGTTACATAGTACATGGTCATAACACTAACTATACAAGGAAAATATATCAATTGTACAGTGGGTGTATAAACTTACATTTCTCATAGGATTTAATATTTATTTCATATGTTGTATTATGATACACAAACTTAGGACATTTCTCGTTGGTGGATGTTATACTTAGCTTACATATATGAATAACCTAATATATGTTTATGTCATAAACTTTCACAATTAAAAAATATGAAAAATATTGTTGATGTCATTTTTTCTCTTATTTATTTCATCAAAACAATGGAAACATGCATATAAATAAGAGTTTTTTTTAAGAGAGGAAAAATAAGAGTTTATTTTATTGTACAAGGTTATTTCACTAGTACTAAATGTACAAGGCACAAGGTTGCATTTCTCACTGGATTTGAATTTTTTATATGAAATTTCTTTCCTAAGTTGTATGCTAATACACTTATCTAATACATTCTTTATAAGCATTGATTGATGTCATACTTAGCTCACACATAATTATGACATCAATTATATTTTTTATAATTTTTAATTGATGAAGTTTATGCCATAAACATACACTATGTTGTTCATTATGTGTAAGTTAAGTATGACATCCACTAATGTGTATAAAGTATGTCATAGGTTGGTGTATTAGCATACAATCTAAGAAATGTATTTTGAATAAAAAAAATATTCAAACAAAATGAGAAATGTAAGTTTATACGCTCATTGTACAATTAGTATATTTGCATGTACAGTTAGTGTAATCACTTTGTACAATTAGTGTAATCACCTTTACAATTAGTGTAATCACCTTGTATAATACAATGAATAACTTAGTCTCAAAATGTATCATAATCAGGCTATGAGGTCCGACATTTAGGTGATCTCAAAAGCCACATCGTTCTCATCGATACGTATACAATTTACATGAAGGACTCGAGTACAAATTTGTAACGCCCCAAAAATACTCTAGAATTTTTATAATAATTTTTATTATATATTTCCGGTATAAATGATAAAACTCGGGGTTTTTCCTCGAAAATGATAAATTGTTAAAATGAAAAGAATATAAGCATATGATTAAATATTATACGCTAAAATTAAATCGACAATCCAAAATAAACCTAATAAAATGACAAATTTGGAATTTGGCAAATAAGGACCTATGGGTCAAGAATAGAATAAGCTTAAATGCCAAGTGAATTAAATGATAAAAGAAAGTGAAATAAAGAGTTAAAATGCCAAAAATGAGAAAATGGGATTATTGAAGTGCCAAACATGGCCTTAGGAGAAATGAGTGATATTAGACAGTATTGGTCTTAAATGCTCATTGGAGCAAAAGTGTGTGGGAGAGCTTCGAGAGAGGAAAAGCTGGCTTTTGTGAAGATCAAAAAGATTGGTGTGACAGTTCCTTTGCTTCAAGATCTTGCAAGAAGTAGCTGGCTTAATGTTCAGTAAGCAAAGAGTTCCAAGTGATTTGAGGTATGTAACTAAGCCCTAAAAAGTTGTATTTGATGTTTAGGTTAGAAAAACCCTAATCCACTGCGGGTTTTGCTCACGGTTGGTTTGTGATGGTATTTACGGTCAGAGTGAATCCCATGTTTTACTCCTGTTTTTGAGGATTTTGGAGAAAAACGCAAAGAAGCCGAAATGGGAAAATTAGGCAAAAAACGAGCCCCTTCGCCACAAAGAAGGGCACCCGCCACTACGGGGTCTTTCGTCAGCAAGGAATGGTCGCTTCACCGCTAGCCGAGGCCGAAAGGCCGTGCGTCACTCTCGTTCGGCCGTAGCAGCCTACCTCATACGCCACAACGAAGTTACGCTGCAACAGAGGCAGTTACGCGCGTAGACATTGTTCACAAAGGCAAAATTTTCAGGTTTTTGTTCCAAAAGTCTCGTTTTCATACATCGATAGTTTAAGGACCCTAATAAATGATTAATGGAGGTTCAAATAAGAATGAAACTAAGTGCAAAACATACTGTACCTCGCCAGGCTTGCCACCGCTTTGGCACTGACACTGCTCAACCACTCAAGAGTTGGAGAATTTCAGGATTTGATTAGGCGCGGTGAAGATCTAATAACCGACCTAGGATCGGTATCATCGAAGAGACAAGGATTGATAAATCGTATGCTCTTCTATGAATCACTCCCATTTCAAGTTCCTATTTAGAAATATATATATATATATATATATATATATATATATATATATATATATATATATATATATATATATATATATATATATATATAATTTGAATTATTAGTATTCGAAATGTTTGTCAAATATTTGCATGTGCTCGTGTATTTGAACTATAATTGAATTTACTGCATGTGAGTAAATTGATTTGAAATGTATATTGAATGACCAACATGACGGGATTCACCAACTGAATTCGTCATGAAGGGGTTGTATTTGTTCAATGCGAAATCACATTGCTACTGAATGACAAACATGATAGGATTCACCAACTGAATATGTCGTGAATGTTGGCTTCTATATCATATGTGAGATTGTAATATTAAATGTGAAATCACATTACTACTGAATGACAAGCAGGACAAGATTCACCAACTGAATCAGTCTTGAATGTTGACTTCTATAGTCATATGTGAGATAGTAATATCAAATGTGAAATCACATTGCTATTGAATGACAAACATGACAGGATTTACCAACTAAATATGTCGTGAATGTTAACTCTATAGCCTTATGTGAAATCACAAACCGAAAAGCAAAAAATGATATTAAAAAAGTGTATTAATATAAATATCTTTTACATTACACATAGACATTGTATAAAGACATTTTTTTTTATAAATGCATGATTCGTATTGAACTGAAATGGAATAGAGAATTGTATAGAACCGCTAAGCATGAAAATGCTTAACGTATTGTTTTATCAATGCGCATGTACCGAGTGATAAAAAGTGATCGAAAGCTGACCCAAGGTCGAGGAGCTCAGAGTCATCCAGAAAGTTCAAGGAGTATGCTCCGTCACATGCATCCTCATCATTTTTTTTGAACATGATATTGTTTTGTAAACAAAAGGGAGTTCAACTCCGAAATTATTTTTGTACCTATATCCGAATATGATTTTGGATATTATATTGTAAACGACATAAAATGCCATTTTTGGGTAAATGCATAATTTGTAAATGTTTATGGGCTTGCCCCAAATTGAAACCGCTTTCGCAAAGATTTGAGAATGAAAATGCTTGCATTAATGAAATGTATTTGATAAATGGATTTGATTAATGGCTTCGACCGGGAGTCCTCGGGTTTTGGTCTGGATCCGCCAACCGAGTCGGGTCGGGCTCGGGGGTCTCTACACTATTTCCTCGGGTTCCCACTTGAAAATCAGTCCTAAAATCCAGCCAGTGCGCAGGATCAAAATAGGGTAGCATTCCCATATTTCGAAATTCGGCCAAACAGCCCCTTAGGGCAAAGACACAACCACATAACTCTTAGGGTGGAAAATAAATCAAAGTAGGAAGAATTCCTACCTCTTGGAGCATAGCCCTCGACGAATATACAACCTTTACTTCTTGGTCCGACGCCGACTTCTTTTCCCCCCTCTTTCTCTCTCCCTTTCTTCTCTTTCTCTCTCTTTCTTTCTTCTCTTTCATTTTTTTCTTTCCCTTTCCTTTTTCGTTCTCCTCCTTTCTACTTCTCCCTTCCTCTACGAACTCCCATTCATACATTCTCCAACTTGCATGCATGGTGACACATGGCTTGCCATGTGTCAATCACATGAGCCTGCCACGCTGGTCACGTGACACTCAAGCATCGAAAAACGTGAAATTTCACTATCTCTAATTCAATGTGACGCCCAACCCGACACCCGCTGTCGGTTTAGGGTGTCATTTTTTTTTTTTTTTTTTTATAAATTTATAACCTTTAAGCTTGTTCATTCATATAATGTCAAACATGTAACACCCCGAAATATACCCAGCGCTGGACTTGTTTAGGTATATTATAAGTTAAATATGAATTTCAGCTAAAACGAGACCCTAATTAATAAGAAAGCCAAGGGTAAAAGTGGAACTTATCCAAGTAGGGTATATATGACATAAGAAGAATAGATGGGATGCAAAAATAGAAATTTCATAAGTTAAATTGAGAATAGAAGAGAGTAGAAGGACTTAATTGCAAAAATGAGAAAAGTGTTAAAAAATTGACTTGGCCAAACATGGCCTTAACAAGACATGGATAAGAGAAGACCAAATTTGGTCTCCAAAAGAGAGAGAACCGTAGAGAGAGGGAGAGAAGAGAGAAAGAGAGAAGAAGAAGAAGAGGAAGAGGAAGAGAAGAAGAAGAGAAGCTAAGATCAAAAAGGTATGGAACTTTGGATTTTTGTATGGAACTATGACTATTAACATGAATACATGTTTTGGGTTGTATGGAACACCCTTGGATAAGGATTTCTTCAATTGATTTTTCTAGGGTTTCATCCTAACCTTAAAATTATGGAAAGTATGGTTGGTAAAACTTCAAATAGCACAAGAAAAGTATATAATCCTTCCTTGAGGTTGATTCATAGTTTAATTGTGGTAATCGAGTCAGTAGTTTAGAACAAACCCTAATTAACCTTTATGTTTGGTTTGGGTATGGGTCATAACCCATATTAGAATGGTTTTGAAATAATTCATGATAGGTTTTTGAAATAAGATAAGTATTGAAAGATGATTTGAGTATAAAAGAGATTTCAAGATGAATATGAAATGGTTTTGATGTGTGTATGAAGTATAGAGTTGAATTGGGTGGAAAAATATGGAAAAATGGGAGAAAAACACACATTTTAAGTATTTTTTCTATGATTACGTACCAGAGACACCTTCTGAACATGTACCCGGCACATGTTAGGTTCCCGTCATTTAATAACATGTACCGTGCCAGTCAGGTGTACTGGTACATGTGATGCTCATTTCCTGCTTTCACTGGGCCAGATTTTAGCCATAACTTGCTCATTTCTTATCCGATTTGAGTGATTCAAGTCTGGTTAAATAGAATTCAAGGAGAACCAAACATATAGAAATATCTATCTTCTAATTCTGACTCTAAGTGGCCGAAAAATTCACTCAAAGTGGGGCCATGTTCAAGTCAAATTCTGCATATGTTTGAACATAGAGTGTCTAGGTCATATCTTGAGTTTCGGTGCTCCGATTTGGGTGATTCCAGTTGGAGAAGAACCCTTAGCACCTTAGCTTTAATTGAATACAAATACCTAGTGTCAAATATGAAGTTAAGACCCCGAAAAATGAGTAATACAAACTGTCCCTAGTAAAATCGGTAAATTGACTAGTTTGGCATGAAAATGCCATAACTTTAGTTTGGATGATTCGATTGGATTAATTCCAATTCCTAAGTAAAATAGATTCATAGAGGAATAAGAATAGATGAATGAGGTGTGATTTCATAGACATCATACTTTATAAGCATATGAAGTGCCATATGTAATAGGCATGAAACAAGGAAAATATAGAAAATGCACAGATAGATGTGTTCATTTAAACATGAATACGATATGAATATAAGATTATATGATAGATATACTAAATGAATAGATAGAATATGCTAAGAACAAATGATAGAAATGCGTAAATGCTAAGAACGATAGAGCGAAGTAAAGATGACAAAGCACGCAATGAGTACAAGCACATTTAACTATAGGTACATATGTGATATATGAATGAGTAAAATCATACATGATAGGAATATAGAAAGTACAAGAATAGCTAAATCATGATAGAAATGCATAAAGGATATGATGCAAACATGAGATAAAAGGATATGACTATATATATATATATATATATATATATATATATATATATATATATATATATATGAATATATGAATACAAGAGTGCATAGATGCATTCATGATATATGAGACGAAGACAAAAACTAAATAATAGAAAAAGATATGAATATGAGCCTTATAGAGAAAAGTATATGACAAGTATACAAGTATAAGAAATAAAGTATCAATGACACGAAATGTATATGATAGATAAAGTATATGAAAAGCATAGTATACGAAAAGCAATGAAAATTTCAGTATATGAAAAGTATAGCATATGAAAAGTACAAGATGAAAATATAGGAAGTAAAATATGACAAAGATAAAATGAAATGAAAGTATAATGATAACAGCATAAGTACCTGCAAATCATTGTTAACGAATGACAAACATGACGAGATTCCTCTATCTAATATACGTGAATGTCAATTTATAGTCAAAAGTGACTATATCGTTAAAATGTGAAATCACATTGCTACCGAATGACAAACATGACGATTCCTCATCGAATTTGTCGGAACGTCAATTCTATAGTCATGACTCATACTATTAAATGTAATCACATTGCTACCGAACGACAAACATGACGAGATTCCCTATCGAACTGCTGTGCATGCCACCTATACGAGCGAAACGTAAATGCAGTATATGATACGATATGATATGAGAAGCATAACACTGTTATGCGATGAAAGTATAGACAAGCAAGAACAAGAAGTAAAGTACAAGATGACAAGATATGAAAAGTACAAGCATATGAACGTATGAACAAGTATAGTATATGAAAAGCATAGTATACGAAAAACATATGAAAAGTACAGTATATGAAAAGTACAAAGATATAAAAAGCACAAGATATGACTATCATATGAAAAGTATAACAAAGAAAACAAGATATGAAATGAATTAAAGAGATGAATATAGGTATATGAAAATAGTACATGAACAGTATGAAAAGGTATATGAAAAGTAGTATATGGAAAACATAGAAAATATAAGACATGAAAAGTATTAGATGAAAGCATGCAAAATCAGATATGAAAAGTATATGATTGTAGATAAAAGTACAGGACAATATAAGATAGGTTATATGAAAATATATGATACATGCACAGTATACTAACATGAAAGTATAGGAAACTTGCAAAGAACATGATACAAGAAATAATATGAAATAGATCAAGTAAACGATATGAGCAAATGACAAGAAATAGGCAAAGTATATGTGATAGAAACATATGATAGTATATGATATGATAGTAAAAATATAAGTCTTATACTCCCATGGGAGATAAGGAAAGATGAGAAGTATAGTGGATATGTAAGGTGTAGAACAGAATATAGTAAAAGTATAGATAAAAGATATGCTAAAAGACATGTATCATAAAATTTAAAGAGATTGACATGCAATAGGAATGTAAAGATGATAGTAATTAAAGTTATATGAATATGTATAGATATATGAAATGTATATGTATGAAGCTTGTGAGCCAGCCACTATTAGTGGT
The DNA here is from genome assembly GCA_016808115.1 of Tetrastigma voinierianum. Taxonomy (NCBI): domain Eukaryota; kingdom Viridiplantae; phylum Streptophyta; class Magnoliopsida; order Vitales; family Vitaceae; genus Tetrastigma; species Tetrastigma voinierianum. Next base: position 623,056 of record JAEQBH010002284.1, on the reverse strand, counting down.
TGTCCATGCTTATGTTCCCACTGTTTAAAGCTGAAGATCGTGTTCAATCCGTAGGTACCCAAGAGGAGGCTGGGAGGACGACATTCCACACGCAGCAGCCGACTCAGAGATAGGCTCATCGCCACGTCCGCTATCTCCGATGTTTTGTAATAGAATATGGTACATGTATGTTAAACGGGACTTTATATATGTATAGATTGTGATGGACACCACTCCTGGTAGTTCTTTTGGCATATGTAAATGATTTTTGTTGGTTACGTAAATTACGGTATACTATGTAATAAAAGTTCAGCTATGAGAAAGAACAGTCAATGAGAGTCCCAAAGATAATGCATAGTATAGATAGTATCGCGCCACTTCGGTTCATCCACCAATCTGCCCGATCGATCCACGCGTGACAAAACATTTAACTTGTACTATATTATGTAGCAGAGGATTACAAAATATATACAAGCTCCATATATGGAAGTTGTGACGCCCCAAATCCCGGGGGTCCGTTGATCATCGCCAACCCAAACACTGCGGAATGCCTGGGTGACCCGACATTCATTTGCACTCCAGCAGAAGTCTCCTCTGCACTGGAGCTCTACCGATACATAACCTCGTACATAACCTGTCCCAACATCAATCACATGAGTTAAACGGCCTTGGGCCCATAAACCAATACCATCACAATATTTATACTCAACTATATCCAATAAATAGCTTCAAGAGTTAATAAATGACTCTTATACAACATATATTAAAATTTTAGAATTCTAATACATGTATACATAATGATAACCAAAGCCACAACCTGACTTTCTTCTCAAACCCGACCTCTAGGACGAGCCGTCTCCTCGCACTCCCGCACCGAAAAAAATACGTTCGACAGCAATGAGCCTAACGTCGCAGCGGATTCACCAAATGGGCCACTCTCCACCTAAGTGCATATGCACGTCTAATGAAAACAAACATTCAAGCAACGCGTTGATCCCACTAATGTTTGCATGTTTAACTCATCCCCGAGTCCTTCACCGACTTCGCACTTGCCTAAGCCACGTATGAGAAACATTATTTTTAACAAAGATATTTGTTATTACTTGTGGACTACCCTCCGATTTAATAGTGGATCGTTCATGTTATATTTAGCGGATCACTTCCTCCGATGTATATCAATCGGGCCGACCGACGATTGATATTTTATATGGGCTACCCTTCGATGTATGTCAATCAGTCGACCGAATATCGATATTTTATATGGACTACCCGATTATTATTTAGTCAACTCTCCGAAACCATTACATGCAATTTAGAATCAACAACACCTCTTCTTGCACATGCACTCAATTCCTATTTTTCTGGGGTGCCCTGCCAGCATATGGAATGCATGATGCCAATTCCATTACAATTTACAACACATGCAACATATATAATCATGCATATATTCACATAATTTTAAATCAATATTAATAAACATTGTGTAATTTCACACATTCCATTACACCAAAAATTAGCTCACTACTAATCATCAAACACGAGCAATTCGATTTGAATTAGCCCAACTGTGCACAAAATCAATAATCATCTAGCTCACTTTGTGAACTCCGAATTTCATGGCCATTTCGCCATACAAATTCAATACATGATTTATTACATAAATCAACACACAAAAAGCCCAAATAGCCCCTACACCGCCACAGACAGTGTAACGGCTCTTAAAATTTCTAACATTTCGGTCCCAAGTACCTGATCGACCAAACTGCCCCCTCACCCGCCTCAAATCAATCGAACATTATAAAACACTTAAATAAAGTGTAAAACCCAAGTAGGATAAATCCTACCTCACGTAGTTTGTCGAAAACTCTAAAATCGCAGTGTTCACACGTAGTCTCATGCAGAGCGCTTCTTCGGTCCCGATTTACTGATCATTTTCGACGCCTACAATTCCTGGGGAGAAGGTGGATGTTCTTCACTAAAAACCCAAATTCCAAGAACCTATTGTAAACTTCTCCCTCCTCCCCACGCTTTTTTCGCCTTTCTCAATTTTGGAAGGACAATCAATGCTCACTAATTTGTCTTTTCTAACTTTCTAAGAATTTAAATATTATATTCCTTTCTTTCCCTAGTATCACTCTCAAGACTATCTCTACCGGCCCATTTTCATCATTTCTCTACTCACATGCCAATTATGCCACATGAGTACGCAGTTATATGTGACTTTTCACATCGAATATCGCTTACTTCGCACCGAATGCGATGCCTCAAAAACGGCCAACTCCAACCGTCTCTCGACTTGACTAAATTCGACGTGCTAGCTAGATTTCATGAGACGATTCCAACGGTGAAATCCATTTTTTCATTCGAGATCTAGAGAATAAATTTCAGATTTTGACCGAAATTACGATTTTGCCCTTTTTCCAGAATTTGGAATTTCTCGGGTTTTACAGAAGTGTTCAACATTTACAATATTTACATTGTTTACAAAAATAAAACATATACAAAAATAGACCAAAAGGTCTTTAGTGGGAACTTAGTAGTGTGTTGACCTTGGTTGCTGATGTGACGCTCGTCTTCGCCCGTCTGCACCTATGGATGAAAACCCTGTATGTTTTACTAGTGAATAAACTTGTGGACGACCACTAACACTGATCATCACACTTTTATACACATGCATATACATCTAACATATCATATCATTTAAACATGCTTATACATATCTCATATTTACTTATCATACCATGTTTCATTTCTTATCAACGTTCATATACATTTCATATCATTTTACACTTTGCTTTATTAAGCCTACTTCTTGTCATAAGAGTACTTGTCACGCATAGCGGTGTTATGCTTCTTATCATCTCATATCATTTCATATGTCATATTCAAGTCATTTGTTTTATGTTTCATGCCCGTATGTAAACTTTAGAAAGGGATAAAGGAAACTATAAGGCCCAAGGCACCAGACCACCGGTACGAACAGTGGTCTATAAGGGCCCGAAGGCGCTGTTATCATTGTGTGAAACAATGACCATCTATAAGGGCCCTCATATGGCGCGACATTACTGTAATGGACAATGACCATCTATAAGGGCCCGAAGGCGCTGTAATGACCCAAACGGGGCCAACTGATCAGTATGATGCAAACTTGTTTTTCCTAATAAGTATGCCCATCTATCCCTCTACTAGGTTCTAAGTAGACAATCCATGTGTATTTAATGTTCAGTACATATCTCATATTCCCGAATAATTATTGTCATCCGGTGATCATATGCGATATTTATAATTATTTATTTGTATCTTTTCATTTTTCATATCTCATTATATGCATGAATAACTATGATTACCATGTATGCTTATGCTTGATCTTATTATCATTGCAATTTTATCAAACTATATATGGATGGATTCTAGACTCAAAGGGCTTTCCATAGAGTCCAAGAACATCCGAAACGGAGTTCAAACGAATAAATTATGACTTGTCCGAAGTTGAAGGCTTCCTATGAATAGTGCCTATGAGCATAACCAGCAGGGCCTACTGTTTTTTATGATTTTTAGACCTAATATGAGTTCTAATTTCATCAAGCTATATATGGATGGATTCTAAACTCAAAGGGCTTTTCATAGAGTCCAAGAACATCAGAAACGGAGTTCAGACAAAGAAATTATGACCGTTCGAAGTTGAAGGCTTCCTATGAACAGTGACTACAAGCAGAACCAGCAGGACCTACCGTTTTTCATGATTTCTAAATGTAATATGAGTTCTAATTTTATCAAGCTATATATGGATGGATTTTAGACTCAAAGGGATTTTCATAGAGTCAAAAAATATCCGAAATGGAGTTCGGACGAAGAAATTATGGATCAGTCCGGGGTTGAAGGCTCTATGAATGCGACTACGAGCGAATCAAAGTAGACCTAATGTTTTTCACAATTTCTGGACCTAATATGAGTTCAAATATTATCAAGATATATATGGATGGATTCTAGACTCAAAGGTCTTTCCATAGAGTCCATGAACATCCAAAACGAAGTTCGAACGAAGAAATTACGACCATTCGAAGTTGGAGGCTTCCCATGAACAGTCACTACGAGCAGAACCAGCAGGGCCTACTATTTTTCATGATTTCTAGACCAAATATGAGTTCCAATATTATTAAGATATATATGGATGGATTCTAGACTCAAAGGGCTTTCCATAGAGTCAAAGAACATCTAAAACGTAGTTCAGACGAATAAATTATGACCATCTGACGTTGGAGAAATTTTGACAGCATCTCCCCTAAAACCCCAATATTTCTTTAATACAAATATTCTTCAATTGAGGATTACAATCAACCAACCCAAGTCCAAAACACAACCAATATACCAAGAGGCTTCTTGTAATCTAAATTCATAAAAATGGGTTTATGGTTTGAATTTTTCCATACCAAAGTCCAAAAGTCCAATAATCCATACCAAATCATAGTTTTACACTCCCAACAAGTATTCATACTCTTTAACCTCACACTCCTAGCTCTAAGGAGGAAACTATACCCAAACCATAATCAGAATATCTCGAAATATACCCTACAGCTGACTTGTTTAGGGTATATTAAAAGCTAAATATGAATTTTCGGAAAATAAAACAAAGACCCGGAATTAATATTAGAGACAAGGGTAAAGTGGTCTTTACCACTTTAGGACATAAATGGCGTAAATCAATAAGTTATATGCCAAATGATATAAATCAATAAGTTATATGCCATTATGGAAATAGAGAAAAGATGGAATTGAAATATAAGAGAATGAAGGGCTTAAAATGCAATTATGAAAACTTAAAAGCAAAAATGAGTTTTATTTGAAGGCCAAACATGGCCTTAACTAAACAATTGGATTTAAGACCAAATTATCTCAAATCGGGGGAGAGAAAACGAGAGAGAGAGAGGGGAGAGCAAAAGGAGAGAAGAAGAGTGAAGAGGAAGAGAGAAGAAGAGAAGAGGAAGAAGACGGAGGACCAAAAGGCATGGAACTATGACCTTTAGTATAGAAACTGAATTTATGTACATGAATTTCCATGCTTGATGGTTATATCTTGCCTAAATCTAGGTTTTATATAGGGTTTCATCCTAACCCAACAATTATAGAAAGTAAAGTGGATAAAACCATAAAGAGTACAAGCAAAGTATAGAATCCTCCCCCTTTAAGGATGAATTCATGGTTAATAGTAGTAACTAGTTAGGTTTAGAACAAACCCAACTAATCATCATGTTTGCTGTGTATGGTCATAACCCATATTAGAGTTGTGTTGGGGGAAATTCATGGAAGATTTTTGAAGAAATATATGTAATTGAGAGATGAATTGAATAGAAAAGAGATTCCAAAGTGAATTTGAAATGGTTTTGATGTGTGTTTGAAGGGTAGAGTTGATTGACATCAAAACATGGAAAAAATAGGTGAGAAAACACCCATTCCTGGGCATTCTCGAAGCCTACCGGTAGAACTTAAGTCCTACCGGTACAACTGCTATCGGTCATCATTTTTGGTCAGGTTCTGACCGGTAGAAGCAAGCTCCCACCTGCATACAACTTGTTCCGGCTCTTCCTGTTTCGACCAGTTTTCGTATTTTTGCCATAACTTGCTCATTTCTTATCCGATTTGAGTGATTCAAGTGGCCAATTAAAATAGACTTCAAGAAGAACAAAACATATTTAATAAGTATCTCCAAATTCTGATTCTAGGTGGCCCTAAAATTCACTGTGCGGCCATGTTCAAGTCACCCTGCATCCGAACATAGAGTAGTCCGAGTTGTTTCGGACGTAACTTGAGTCTCGGTGCTCCGAATTGGGTGATTCCAGTTGGAATAGAACCCTTAGCACCTTAGATTTAAATAAGTACAAGGACCTATTGTCAAAATATGAAATTAAGACCCCGGAAAAATGAGTAATACAAACTGTCACTAGAAAAAAATCGGTAAAATGACTTATGGCATGAAAATGCCATAACTTTAGTTTGGATGATCTGATTGGATTGATTCCAATTTCTAAATAAAGTAGATTCATAGAGGAATAAGAATACATAGGTTGTATAATGTACAAGTATAGAAAGGTATAGGAATATGTCATAAGATATGATAGGTATAAGTCATAAAATATGCTAAGATATGATAGAACATGTCATAAGATATGATAGTCTAAAGTACACGATCGATAGGTACATATGCATATAAGATTAAATGATAAGGAATATGCTACGTATGATAGGATTATATGATAGATATACTTAAATGAATAGATAGAACATGCTAAGAACAAATGATAGGAATACGTAAAAGATATGAGTATAAGATAGACATACCGAAAGGAATAAGATGGAGCATGCTATGAACATATGATAGAAAGACATAAATGATAAGAACGATAGAGATAAGCAAAAGATGACAAAGCATAGGAATGAGAACATGTACATAAATGATAGGTACATATATGAATATATGAATGAGTAAAAGCCTACATGATAGGAATATAGAAAGTACAAGAATAGCTAAACATGATAGAAATGTATAAATGATATAAAGAGATATGGAATATAGAAAACTATATATGAATATATGAATACAAGAGTGCATGGATGCATTCATGATATATGATAGACAAAACAAATTGATAGAAAAAGATATGACTATATGTATTATATAGATATATGAGAACCGAAATGTGAAACAATGCTATGAGAACCAATACAGTATAAAGTAATGATAGTATATATGCATAAGCAATTATGATAACAATAGTTATTCATGCTTATGAGATATGTACAGAAAATGTAATAAAGCCGATTGTCTGCTTAGGACCTGGTAGAGGGATAGATATGCATGCCTATAGGGAAGATACAGATGTCGCAAAGATATTCATAGACAGATATTGAGGCCCCGTTTAGATCGATGATATAGATCCCGTTTTGGATCAGTGGCCCCAAGGGTCACCACACTAAATCACCGCTCGCACAAAGGATAGTACTTTGGGTACACATAGATGTAAATCACCGTCTCAGATGTGCTGATGTACCTTCGGGGTACACAACAAGATGCGCAGATCACCGCCGTACAAAGGATAGTACCTTCGGGTACACATAGTTTCCCGTATCCGCTTCTAAGGTATTTGCAGACATGAAACCAAAAAGGAAATGATATGTATAGAAGATATGACCTGATATTTATAGCTACAGCACTGCTATGCGATGAAAGTATAGACAATTACAAGAACAAGAAGTACATTATAACTTGATATGAAAATAAGTATAGAAACACAAGAAAGTAATGAAAGATACGAAAGCACAAAGTATATGATAGATAGAATATGTGAATGTTCGCGAGTAGTACAAGTATGAATATGTATGTATGAAAAGTATAGATGTAACCTATGTCAAAGACAGAATAGAGACCTGACTTACAACATGAAAAGACTAGAGATGTAAAAGACATATGAAAGAACAAGATATAAAAGTATAAGAATGTAGATAAACGTACAGGATAGTATAAGATATGTTATATGAAAGTATACGAGACATGAAAGCATAGGAAACTTGCAAAGAACATGATACAAGAAATAAGATGAAATAGATCAAGTATACACAAGAAATAGGCAAAGTATTTGTGATAGATAAGAAATGATATGATATACGTAATAGTATAAAGAATGCAATAAATCATAGAACCGAAAGAGGAAAAAGGTATAGACTAGAGACATGATATGTAACTATGAAAAGAATAGGAACATTGAAAAGACATATGACAAGCGTGAAAGATAAAACACATGACAAGCATAGGAATATGCAAAGAATAGAAATAGGGAATATAGTAAAAGTATAGATAAGAGAGAAGCCAAAGTCATAGAATATGTACGTAAAAGATTGACATGCACATAAATGTGTATGTGATAGATAATATGCATATGTATAAGCTTCAGGATTACGCCATTGGTGGTTGTCCATGCTTATGTTCCCACTAAGCGTAAAGCTTAAGCTTAGCACGGGTGTTCAATCCGTGTAGGTACGTAAGCTGTAAGACAAGGATAGAGGATGTGATATCTCACATCGCAAAGAAGGCCGACTGTGAGATATGTGCTCACCAAATACGCTCGCACTTCGATGTGTTTGTAATAGAAAATTTAAAATGTATAGTAAATGGACTCAGATATGTATATAATCAGATGGACACCAATTCTATGGTAGTTCCTTTGTATATGTACAAATGATTTTTGTTATTACTGAAATTGTTTGTGCACCAATAGGTACAGTACGCCTCGAGTAAGAACATGTCACGAGTCCCAAGAAAGTATATAGTATAGCAGGATAAGATCACGCCCTGACTCTGGCTCTGGATCCGCCAATCGGGTCGGGCCGGGATCGGGGGCGTGACAATAACAATCCATACAAAACTTAGTAAGTTCCATACAAAATTATAGCATCCATACTAGTGTACAAAAATCCATACCTTTTTTGGCTTATTCTTCCCCTCTTCCTCTTCTTCTTCTCTTCTCTTCTTCTTCCCTTCTACCCGTATGAGCTCTCCCAAAAATGAGAGACCACTTGAGATATTTTGCCTTTTGATTTTTAATTTTCCTTTTATTACAATTTGGTCCTCCATCTTCTTTCTATTTGCTCCACAACTTATGTTATTTCTACAATAGCCTTTCATCTTCTTTCATTTACATTTCCACTTAACTCATTATTATTCTTTGGCAGATAAACTTATAGTGTTATGACCATTGTGTCCCATCTTAACAAATTACAAATTTACCCTTGTATCTTGTACAAATTCTGGGAATTTTACTTAGCAAAATAATAATTGCGAAAAATTTAAAATGCACTTATAATATACCCTAATCATGTTTAAAAACGACTAGGATGTATTTCAAGCATAATTCTCCTCAAATAAATTTCGCCCTGAATTACTTGAACTGAAAAGCTGAGGGTACTGTACCCTCATTGTCGATTCTTCTTTCTCAAATCCATAACATTCGGTATAGATAATATGTTATGAAAATACAAACTTCCAGCTTCTTTCATTGAAAACTCGGTCTCATCACTATCTCTAACCATCTGTAACTTTTTTTGTAGCTCTTTATCATTTTTCTGAGCATCTATAATCATTTGTTTTAAAATGGGTTGCGCTTCTAGTTGAGCTAACATAACTCCATCATCTGCTAGTCTCTAATCACCAGATCGAGTGACATTGCTACTATTGTCTTTCGGCTTAAAGCATCGCCTACTACATTAGCCTTTTCTGGTGGTAGTCTATTATACCATAATCCTTGAATAACTCTAACCACCTCGTTGTCTCAAATTTAACTCTTTCATGCTAGCAAGTACTTACACTTTATGATCGGTGTAAATTCTACAATTTTCCTCACAGATAAGTAGTGGGTCGCTATATTTTCAAAGCAAACACTACCGCAACCAACTCTAGGTCATGAGTGGGATAATTCTGTTCATGTGGCTTCAATCGGTCTGAACTCATAAGCCACCATTTTCCCATCTCGCATTAACACGCATCCCAAATCAATGCCTGAAGCATCGCTATACAAGATATACTCTTTTCTTGAAGTAGGCTACATCAATACTGGTGCTTCAACCAACATCACTTTCATCTGTTCAAAACTATTCTAACATTTGTCTGTCCACTCAAACTTTATTCCTTTCGAGTAACTCTGGGTGATGGAGAAGCGCAGACGTAAAAGCCTCTCACAAATCTTCTATAATAACCTGCTAGGCCCAAGAAACTTCTTAATTCCCTACATACTTCGAGTGTTTCAATCATGATCGCTTCAATTTCTTCATTGGTCTACTCTAATACCTTTAGCAGATACAATATGACCTAGGAATGACACTTCCTTAATCCAAAATCACATTTACTTAACTTCAAATAACTTATTCTCTAATTTGTAATACTATCCAAATGGTGTTCATATGTTCCCGTGCATCCTTAGAATACACCAGATGTCCAATAAATAATTATAACAAATTGATCCAAATAGGGGTGGAAAACCCTATTCATCAAGTCCATAAATGCAGTCGGAGTATTGGTAAACCCAAATGGCATTACTAAAAACTCATAATGGCCATAACGGGTTCTGAAAGCTATTTTCGGGACATCAACCTCTTTTATCCGAAGTTGATAATATCCCGATCACAAGTCTATATTCGAAAAGACACTTGCTCCTTTCAATTGATCAAATAAATCCTCTATTCTTGCAACGAGTACTTATTCTTAACTGTCACTTTGTTATTTGTTGGTAGTCAATGCACATCCGAAGAGTGTCATCTTTCTTCTTAACAAATAAAACCAGCGCATCCCAAGGTGAGACACTAGGTCGGATGAAACCCTTATCCAATAGCTCTCAGAGGTCAGTCTTCACTCTTTATCAGCCGTATTTCATACGGCAGGTGCCTCGAAATAGGAGTTGTTCCCTATACTACTTCAATAGAGAGATCCACTTCTCTTTGAGGTGGTACTCCCGTTAATTCCTATGGGAAACACATTAGGGAACTCCCTAATCATAGGAATGTTTTCGAAATTCACTTGCTCTCTTTTGGAGTCAAGAATCAAAGTCAAAAAGGCTTCACAACCTTTTCTCAGAAAACATCGAGCTTCCATAGTTGAAATAATTTTCGGTATTGATTCAAATCGAATACCTTGTACTGTTTCTTGTGATAGGTCAAAACATTTAAGGACTATTTTCTTATCACAATCAACTATGGCCCGATGTTTGGATAACCAATCCATTCTAGACAATATACAAAACAAGGTGATTAGTGCCCAAATAGTGCTATTTTGAGCCCTATTTATTGCATGTTTTGAGCACTTTTTGTGTACTAATCAACTTAATTAACCCAATTTACACATTAAGGTCCCGACTTTACTACTAATTGCATTTTGTGGCTATTTTTGTAGTTTATGCAAAGCTAAACTCGCCAAATTGTTGAGTCGACTCAAACAAGAAGAATCTAAGCCGAACTCGGTTATGGTCGAAAGTTAGAAGGGAAAATGGGTTTGGCAATGAAGGAATCGGGTCCTTGCAGATTTGCAAGGTTGCGAAAATTAACCTTAGTGGATTGTAGGTCACAAAATTCGCAACTCGAGAGGTTTTCAAGAAGGGCAAATTTTCGCAACCTACTCCATGTGTCCTGTTTGATCCCATTTTTACCAACTTTTTCCTAAACTACCATCTATGTATTATTGGTAGTTCATGGCGATTTTTGTAATTTCCCCCTTGTTCCGAAAGCAGTGATATAAGGCCCAAATTGCTGGTTCATAAAAGGAATCACTTATGTAATAAATTTGACAAAGCTTTCGCTTCTCCCACCCTGCTTTTCTTCATTTTTCTCATTTTCTCACTTTCTCCCTTGACAAACACCCTATGATGAAAACTCTGAGATGGTCAAGCTAAACCTTATCCCCTTGAAGAGTATGGTCAGCTGGGCTAGAGCTGAGGTAAACTCGCTGGTCCTCTTGTTTTTAGCGCAAACAGCTTATCATATTTATGTCTCTATCTCACTATAGGTTTTGTGTTTACTCTATTTCCTCGGGGGTCCCACACCACCGTCAACTTGCGTAAAAAAAAAAAAAAAAAAAAACAGGCTCATATCGTGAGACCTATAAGGAGTAAATGGCCACTGCCTACGATCATACTTCACCCAAATATATCCAATTATATCAATAGTTTCAAGAGTTGTTACATCACTTAATACAAACATATTAAAATTAAGAATTTTAATATGTTTTGGTAAAAATATCAAAGCCACAATTCTATTTTAAAAGTTTACTTCATGAGCTGCCTTTCTCGAACACTCCCACTACGAAATAATTTTCCCCGACAGGTGAGCAATGCCCAAGAGTGATAATCTCCTACATGGGTTACCTCCCACCTAAGTGCACATGGAATGGCAACCAAACACATTCAATGCATGACTTACTTGAATATCTACATGTCCAACTACATGTCTCAAGTCCTCATCGATCTCTCTACATGGCTAAGCTTTAAGGTATGAAAATCATTTTCAAGCAAAATATTGTTTTAATTATGGGCAACCCTCCGATATAAATATCGCGTTTGACAATCCTTCAGGTGAATTTGTTGGGCAACCCTCCAAACACCATGGGCCCTCCTCACGTGGAATTGTTGGACAAATTTCCCAACACAATTATTCGGACAACTTTCCGATAAAATTATTATTTTTAATAATTTTACAAAAGAATTCATCGTTTGGACAACCCTCCAATTTATTTTCCATGCACTCACACCTACTATTCTAGGGTGCCCCGGTGCTTATGAAATGCATTATGCCATTTCTATACAACATATGTTAATATATCAAACATGATATATTAACAAAAATTTACACACAACACCATGTTATTCAATTCATAGCACTAACACCAAAATTAGCTCACATGGGCTAATAAACAATTTAAGCAATTCATTTTAAACCGTCAACACAAACCACACACAAGATCACGTGAACAGTGAAACCCTAGGTCTCGAAACTGTTCACGACCACACTAGGGATTTTCTCACCCGGTCCAAATCTGATGGAATCGAAAATACGGCCATCCAAGCCTTAACAAATCCTCATCCATTAAAATGGCTCTTAGCCAAAGAATAAGTCAAGTAAGAGAAGACCCCTACCTCCCGGAGTTGTCGAAACTCCTCAAAACCGGTGTCCATGCGTAGCCCTTGCAAGCAGTAGATCGAATTTCTCTCCACTCCACCAGAGAACCAACCCGGCCTCGAACGGTCAGGGAAATCCGTGAGAGAAGTTGGACTTTCTCTCTCTAAATCTGTTTTCTCCTCCTCATTGCCGGATACCAGGCCAAATGAGAAGAGAAATGTTCTTTTCTCCTCCTCAAGATCCAGCCTTTAAGGGCTCTTTGACATGTGGCTTAATATAAGCCATTTATCTCTTATCCTCCCACTATTCATGTGACATGTGTCACATGGATACATGTAGTAGGTGACCCTTGTCACATCACATGCCTTCTCACAGCCGCCATACTCACACCCGACGCCTAAGACTCGAAGACGAAAATTCCGACCGTCTTTAATTCGACGAAATTCGACGTGGTAGCTAGATTTCGCGAGACGATTCCAACTGTGAAGTCCGTTTAGTCATCCGAGATCTAGAAAAATTCCGGATTTTGACCGAAATTACCATTTTATCTTTTTTCAGAAAATTAGAATTTTCTTGGGTTTTACAGGTTTAAATCCTTTTGATGTATTCTAATTGACCAAGATTCCGCAATCTTTTAGGTCTCGTGATGCTTATTGCTGGGACTTCCGAAATCCTCGTTTAGTTGCCATTTATTTGTCATTGTAGGGTAGGTAAAAGGATTAGTTTTACTGCATTGAAATTTTAATGATCAATAAATGCTGTATCTCAAGAGAAAAACTATTGTGGTTCGGTTTTAGCCAAACGGTCTGGGCTTTGGGAAATGACTATAGGTCATTCTCCCCAACAGAAAAGGGCAGGAACTTCTCGGATTCACCCTAGAACCTCGACCAGGTGGCCACATTTTAGTTCTTTGTCTTGAATCACCAACCCCACTGTTTTTATGAAAAACCAAAAATCTAAAGTGAAATCACCATTTTGAATCAACTGTTAGTTACCTACACGAAGAAAACCCATCCCTGTGTTCGACCCTAAAGCCACTATACTGCAGTAGCTATGCTACGACAATAAGAGGTTTAGGTTTATAAATATTTTTTATTCCAAGCACCAAATCTCTACCCTGTGCATGCTACGATTATAGCGAATCAAATGGCGTCATTGCCAGGGATGGGGCCTAAGTGCAAGTGATGAGTTGTTGAACTTGTGATCTACATCACAAGTGTTGGTGAATTTTCAACCTTTTTGTTTTTACTATTATTTCCCCCTAGCAGTTCACTGTTAGGTTGATTCAATTTTATACTGTCCATATACAATTTCTATCTTCATTTTTTAGCTAACATTAACCTTTTTGGTAGCCTGTTTTGTTTTTGTCTCTTTTGTGTTTTGTGCTCTTTTCATAGGAGTTTATGAACACAGTAGGCTGATTAGAAACACGGTAGGCCGATTAAAAAGGAGCGGTGCTCCACATGAACAGAGCTGTGAATTGAGCATACACGATGGTCAAATGGAGCCTCCACACGAGGGCTGACAAAATAACAAGGGTTCTGAAATCCCAATGCATATAGATCAATGAGGGATCATATACATCCTCCAAGGGTAAGTGCACCCTCCTGCAAGTGCCCCCTTCAGAGGACATAATTATCAAGCCCTACATCGTGCCCCTTCAGGAATTCGAGGAAGTATGCAATACCTTCAAAGAGGACATCTCCAATGTGGACCTGATGAGACTGAAGTTCTTTCCTCTTACTTTAAAGGACAAGGCTAAAATTTGGTTCAACTCTACGAAATTCGAAACTATTAGAGTTAGGGGAGATATGAAAATTTGAGTTTTTAAGAAATTCTTGACACCCATAAAATCGATACTTTGAAGAGACGGATATACACCTTTGCGGCTAAGAAAATGAAATTCTACAGTCTTTGAAGGTACCTAGAGACCATCGGTGCCTACCCTCACTATGGCTTGATACTTGGATCTTTGGTTAATCACTTCTATAATGAATGTCCCTACTATAAAGCGGTTGTTGGAAAACTATGTGTGGAGGGACTTCATGAATAAACATCGGAGGAGCCATGGGCTTTGCCAGTTATGTGTTTGAGACATCAAGCATCGAGGATGATAGCCTAGAGGCGGAGGGGATGAGACACACGGTAATTCAAGGGGAGGCATGTACTCACTCATAGAGGACATGAAGATGAAGGCAAGCTATCACCTTGTTCAAGCGAGTTGAAGGGCTTGAAATGCGAAATCACCACTTAGTCATGGCTGATGTGAGGCATCTATGCCTAACCAACCTTGTTTCATTTGTTAGTCCACTGAGCACCAAGGAGAGCACCACCCAACTATTCCTTCAGTAAGGGATATGATGGTTGAGCATGCCAATGTTGTGGGTCAATACAAGCCACCAACTAGTGCCCTACATGGAAACACCTATAACCCTAACTGGAGGAACCATCCTAACCTCTCCTAACCTCTCCTAGAAGCTAAAGCCTCCACCATATGTGCCCCCTATTGCACAACAGCAGTATGGTTCTTCATCCCAGCCACAACCATCACCATCATCATCACCAGTTGAACAAGCTATCATGAACTTGAGCAAGGTGGTGGGAAATTTTATGGAAGAACAAAAGGTAGTGAATACTCAGGCTAACCAGAGGATTGATACAGTGGAAGGCACATTGAACAAGAAAATAGAGAACCTGTAGTCTGAAATTTCCCAAAAATTTGACAACCTACAGTACTCAATTTCAAGGTTGATCAACCAGTGACGAGGTGTAGGAAAGAAATTTCCTCTCGAATCTGACCCGATCGAAGAGTATAGATTGGAAGACTCTTCCGGCGAACTGACTCAGGGATAGATGAAGTCAAGACAGTGATCACTTTGAGAAGTGGAAAAGAGGTTGAACAACTAGTCCCCCAGGCCGGCGAGGAAAGAGAGGCCATAAGAGGCGAAAGAAGTGGAACAGGAGTTAGTGATTACGGAGATCTGTGGTGAAGAAGAGGCGCTCTTTTCCTCAAGCACTAAAAAGCAAGAGGAAGGCCAACAACCAGGCTGAGATTCTAGAAGTGCTAAGAGGGTGAAGGTCAACATTCCTGCTAGACATGATCAGGGTTCAGCCTTGCAAATTTTTAAAGGACCTATGCACGAGTGAAGAAGAGGGTTAAATGTCGTGAGAAGGCCTTCGACCAAACAAGTCGGTTCCATCATTCAGTCTGAGACTCGATGAAATACAAAGATCAGGGTTGCCCTACCATCTCGTAAATGCTCCGGAGGCACTGTGTAAGAAAGAACCTTTGCTAGACTTGGTAGTGTTGTCGACTTCTTTGCCTTAGTCGGTGTATAGCGGCTAGGTTTGGGAGAGCTTAAGCCCACTTCCATCACATTGTCCCTTGTAGATAGATCCATAAAAATACCAAAGGGCACTGTGGAGGAAGTTTTAATACAAGTGGACAAATTTTACTATCCTATAGACTTTGTTGTGCTTGACACAGAACCGGTAGCAATAGGGACTAATTATGTGCCTATCATCCTCGGAAGACCATTCTTAGCCACCTCCAATGCAATTATCAATTTTCCAAAATGAATTCAGTACAGCATACATTTAGAACATGACCTTCGAACTAGCATCTTCCTTTAGTAAAAGCACAAGCAACCAGTGGAAGAAGGTCCATGGGAAGTTTGCATAATTGATACAGTGCAGGGTGGTGATCGCGGCAAATGCGGGATGTATTAGGTAGGAGTTAATTTGTTGTTAAGAGCTTCGGGAACCAAGACACAATGCCTTGTACATGGCCCATGGAGAAAAAAGAGAGATTCTACCTCTGTGTATTTGGGAAGAAGCGATGAGCCTCAGTTTGGATCTCGAGCCTCTTGCTTGCGGAACTAAATATGCATATTTAGAAGAACATGGCGATACCCGGTTGTCATATCCTCCTTGCTTTCGGTACTTCACGGGAAAACTGACCTCTTTGGACATCCTCAAGGAGAACCGTAAGGCTATTGAGTCTAAAATCACTGACTACGAAGGAATTAGCCTAGCCGGTTGCCACTATCATATCTGCTTGGAGGAGGAAACCGTCGGTAAGAGGCGGCCGCGGGAGATTGAATCCTCATATGTAGAGGTGGTACGTGCAGAAGTCCTAAAATTGATATAGGCTGGTATCATTTTATAATAGATACTTGCCCAGGTGAGTCCATTTCGGGTTGTGCCGAAAAATCGGGGTACCTACTATACATAATGAAAAGGGAGAGGAAATGCCCACCCGCCTTACCATAGGTTGGAGGGTATGTATCGATTACAGAAGATTAAATGAGGTGACAAGGAAATATCGCTTCTCTCTACCCTTCATGGACCATCTTCTTGAAAGAATTTATGGCCACCCCTTCTACTGCTTTCTGGATGGCTATTAATTTATTTCAGTTGAGATTCTTCTGAAGTCAGGGAGAAAGAAACCACTACTGCCCATTTGGCACATATGCCTCTGAGAGGATGCCCTTCGACTGTGTAATGCCCACAGATCAGGCGGGTGCCTTGGCATCTTCGGTGGATTTGGTGGAGCGCATTATGGAGGTCACATGGATGATAATGGTTTATGGAGGGCTTTGAAGAATGCTTGATCAACTTGGGCTATCTTTTGCGGTGTATCGAGAAGAACTTGGTCTTGTTGGGAAAAATGCCATTTTATGGTCAACCAAGGAATTGTGTTTGGACACATTATTTCCAACAAAGGGATTGAGGTTGATAAGGCGAAAATTGGTGATCTCATTGCCTTCCCCGCGAATGTATGAAATTTGTGAGGCAATTCTTAGGGTATACGGGGCTTTCACGGGAGGTTCATCAAGGATTTTCAAAATTTCCAAGCCTTTATATAAGCTATTGGAGAAGATACCCAAATTCATTTGGATGTAGTACCAGGCTGGGGCTTTGATTCCACCAGCCATTACTGCAGTGAGAGCTGATTGGAGATTACCTTCGAGGTTATGCGATCTGGCGACCTCACCGTTAAGCGGTTCAATTGAGAAATAAGGAAAACCTTATGTGGTCTACTATACAGCAAAAAACGTTGAGCGGAGCACAAAGGGTGCCACAGGAGAACTGACGTAGTACATGCTCTGCTGGACAAGTTTCGTGCTTACTTAGTTGGGTCGGACATAATCATCTTCACAGATCATTTGGCTTTGAAGTACCTGCTCACTAAGCAAAATGCCAAGGCTAGGCTCATCAGATGTGTTCTCCTACTCCAAGAGTTCAACCTGCAAATCAAGGATAAGAAGGGTGTAGATATTTATTGCGGATCATCTCTCAGGAATTCGCAGTAGCACCTGACCTCACAATCCTCAATCAATGATGGGACTTCACGAGAATCCATGCTCTAGTAGAGAATACCACATGTTTTATACATTGCCAATTTTTTGGCAACAAAGGATTATATTGTTTGGAAGGCATAAGACGAGGGGAAGTTCTTATTCGAAAATTCACTCCTACTATTGGAAGAGCCCTTCTTGTCTGAATACTATCTTTGATCAAATAACCGGAAGATGCGTGCTGAGGGGAGAATATGAGGATACTCATCCATTTCCATGAGAATGCATGTGAAGGCCATTTTGCTTCCCAGAAAACCACCATGAAGGTGCTCCAATCTGGGTTCTATTTTCCTTCACTTTTCAAGGATGCCCACACCATGTGCCGTGAATGCGACAAATTTCAAAGGTTGGGGAGGATCTCTCGTCGTCATGATGCCTACGGGCTAGATGTTGGTAGTCTGTTCGATGTTTGGGGCATCGACTTCATGGGACCATTCCCTTTTTCTTTTGAATATGTTTACATTTTGGTGGGAGTCGACTATGTGTCAAAATGGGTTGAAGCAGTGCCTTATAGAGCAGCAGACCACATGGTGGTGTTGAAATTCTTAAAGGAGAACATCTTCTCTAGGTTTGGGGTCCCTAAGGCCATAATTAGTGATGGAGGTTCACACTTCTGCAACAAGCCTTTTGAGAACCTCCTAGCTAAGTACGGTGTAAAACCTGAAATGTACACCTTACCATCCTCGAGCTAGTGGTCAAGTTGAGCTGTGACGGAGAAATCAAAACAATACTCATGAAAGTGGTGAGCTCCAACAGAAAGGATTGGTCTCTTAAGCTGCTGGATTCCTTGTGGGCATATAAAACAACATACAAAACCATCCTTGGCATGTCCCCTTATCGCCTAGTCTATGGCAAAGCATGTCACCTGCCTGTGGAAATTGAGTATAAGGCATGGTAGGCAGTCAAGAAGCTGAACCTGGACATGGGAAGAGCTGGCCTTAAAAGGGTCCTTGATATTAATGAGCTAGAAGAGCTGAGGAATGATGCCTACTTCAACTCAAAGATTTCAAAAGACAGATTAAAGAAGTGACATGATCAATTGATAGCCCGTAAAAATTTCAAACAAGGAGACCAAGTGCTACTTTATGACTCCAAGCTCCACCTCTTCCAAAGACACCTCAAGTCAAGATGGTGGGCCATTCACCGACTACCAGTCTATCTCAATGGATCAATGGATGCAGCAATTCTAAGAATGACTGGGTCTTCCAGGAGTTGAATAGACAGCGAAACCACCCATCTGAGTACAACATGACAGAACTGAGAGGAGGACCCTGTGTCCCCATGAATCAAAAGGCTACTGTGTGGGTGTGGTCTTTGTAGAGACTTATAGGCCACCCCAAATTTTTGTTGAGAATTTGTTTATTAATTTCCGTTTTATTTGTGGTTTTGCATAATTCCTTTATTTTTAGTTTAGTTTTCGTAATGTGTTTCTCTATCTTTCATTTATGCATTCTCATGAATTTTGTTCTTTGTTTTGCAGGTGTAGCAGGAGGCATGACTTTTGTTGCTGGGTAGAAATTTCTAGGTTTGCGAAATTTATAGCTATAAAAATTTCCCTCCTATACTTGCGCCTTTGTTAACATATCCTATGATATTACGCAGCCTTTAGTTTCCTACATGATACACATTAATTTTCGATTTTTGAGCCCTAGCTTTTGATTAGTGTCCAAAAAGTGCTATTTTGAACCCTAGTTATTATAGGTTTTGAGTGCTTTTTGTGTATAAATAATTCAAATTAACCTGATTGGTACGTTAAGGTCCCTTTTATACTTCTGATCGCTTTTTGTGGCTATTTTTGTAGTTTTAGCTAGCTCTTGATACCATTTTTTTTGTCGAATTGGTCCTAGCATAAAGGATTCAGGTTAATCTCTTCAGATCAAGAAGAATCCGGTGCGAGAGAAAAGCGAAGTGCAGAAAGTTTGAAATCTGCGAAGGCACAAGTGTAGAAGCGGGAAAACTTAGCGCATTGTCTCGAAATTTCGCACAACTACGGGGAATTTCGCGCATGCGGGAGGGCCTGGCTGCGCCAAATTCTGCGCCCTTCTTATTTTCAGCCCAGAACGACTCCGTTTTGCTTATTTTCCTTTTTGCCCTTGATGTAATACTGTTAACATGGGTATTTTTGGTTTTTCACTTCATTGCAAGGCTATATATAGCCATTTTGTACACTATTGACCTAACACCCTTTGGATGAGAGAAAACCTGGGTGCTCTGTTTTTACGCTCCATTGTCTCTCTTTTTCTCTCATTTTCTCTCACTTTCTCGGCAACCAAACACTCCCTTGAGAATGACAACTCAAGGAATGCTTGGGTTTTCCTTAAAGAGAAGGGCTACTAGGCTAGGGATGTGAGGTATACACAGGTCCTCCATGTTTTTAATGCAAGCATTTATTGTCATTCATGTTTCTGTCTTTTAACTTTAGGTTTAAAAGCCCTTAGATACATCCTCACATGCCAATACTTAGCAATCTTTTAGGATTCAATGGATGCTTACCATTAGATCACTGACATCTATTAGTTGTGATGTACGAGCCTCTGTAAGGTGGGTCAAGGTGTTAGATTCTCACTTAAGGAACATAAATGTTTAGTAAATGCTTTCTATCAAAAGGAAAATGTATTGAGGATTAGTTTTAAAGTTAAATGAAGATCAGGGTTCGGAAATGACTATATGTCATCATCGATGTGAGAAATGAATCAGGGACCTGCGTATGCCTTTCAGCCTTGGCTAGTAACCCCGAGACTTCCAAGGGTTCTTTTCATAGTTTAATCCATTTTACTTCACATTGCTTTCAATATGCATCTCATCAACCTCACACTTTAAACAAAACCCCTTAATCCAAAGTGAGATTCACCATTATTTTTGAAGCTAAAAAATAAGTCTATACGAAGAAAACCCATCCCTGAGTTCGACCTTAGAACCACTATACCGCAGTAGTAATGCTACGGTAGTAGGCGGAATTTAGGCTTATAAATATTGTTGATTCCGGCACCCCTACTGTGGCATGAATCAAATGGCGCCGTTGTCGGGGATGGTGCCTTAGTGCAAGTGATGAATTGTTGAACTTGTGATCCTCATCACAAGTATTGGTGAATCCCAAACACTTTTTGCTTTTACTTTTATTTCCCCTAGCAGTTCACTGCTAGGTTGATTAGCCACATCTTGTCCATACTCAAATTTCTTGTTTATATATATATATATATATATATATATATATATATATATATATATATATATATATATATTTTAGCTAACAGTAACATTTCTAGGTAGCCTATGTTTGTTTTGTGATGTGTCTTATCTCTTTGTTTTTCATAGGACTTTATGCAATCAGGGATTGAGAACCTACGAGGCGGATTAGAGAGAACCGGTGTCCCACGGGAACTAAGGTTGTGAAGTGAGCTATGCCCAGACGGATGGAGCCCTCCTTTCGAAGAACAATGGAGACGATAGGGTGTTGGGGGATCCCAATGCCTACAGATCAATGAGGGATCACATTCACCCACCAAGGGTGAGTGCACCCTCATGCATTATTCCCCCTGCTGAGGATGTGGTAGTGAGGCCTTATCTGGTGCCCCTGCTCCCAACTTTTCATGGTATGGAAAATGAAAATCCATACACACACATCCGGGATTTTGAGGAAGTTTGCACGATTTTCAAGGAGGGTGCAATTGATATGGAGCTGCTGAAGTTGAAAGCCTTTCCTTTAACCCTCAAAGACAAGGCCAAGATTTGGCTTAATTCTCTAAGGCCAAGAACTATATCGAGAACAGACCAGCTGCCGATCGTAATTTTTGAAGAAATTCTTTAGTGCAAATAGAACTAATAACTTGAAGAGGCAGATTTATACATTTACAGCCCATGTGTGAGAAGTTCTACGTCTTTGGGAGAGAGGTTTATGGAGACCATCGGTGCGCCCTCACAAGCTGATGCTTGGATGCTAAGTCGATCATTTTTATGATGGAATGTCTCCTTCCATGAAGCAGTTGTTGGAAACCATGTGTGGAGAACTTCTTTGAAGTAAAAATCGGATAACCATGGATTTCCTCAGTGCCTGGCTTAGGACCTCCAAAGTATGGGATGAACTGGCAGGGAAGTTGAAAATAAGGCACACCCAACCCATCAAAGGGGAGGCATTTATGCACTCTCTGACGATATGGAGATGAAAGCAAAGCTGTCCACGTTGACTCGACGATTGGAAGAGCTTGAAATGAGAAATCAGCATGAGGTTCAGGCAATAGCTGAAACACACAGCACCTGTTTGTTTTAAGCGCAATCCACTAGTCATCAAGGAGGCATTGTCAGTGGCCCCTTCGGTGAGGATTTGATGATGAAGCATACCATTGCAAATGTTGTAGAGTAAAATAAACCATCAAATGAATGCTCCATATGGTAACACCTATAATCTTGGAGGAATCATCTGACCTTTCACCAGGCCTAAACCTCCTTTGTATGTTCCCCGAGTGCTTTCGGCTATCGTGACGGCATCACCCCAGTTCCACCTCTCGGCGACACTCAATCCTCATCTAACATTAGATGACCATCATGAACTTAAGCAAAGTAGTGGGTAATTTTGTGGAGGAACAGAAGGCGGTGAATGCTCAGGCTAATCAGAAAATTAACGCAGTGCAATGCACACTCAATAAAAAGATAGATAACCTACAGTCTGAGATCTCCTAAAAATCTGACAACTGCGGTATTGATTTAGAAATTGCTCAAACTAGCCGAGGTGTTAGAAAGGGAAATTTCAGCCTACCGAGACCACAGTAATCGAAAGGGAATGCATAGGTTGAGCTCTTCTATTGACCCAAACCATAGAAATGATGAAGTAAGTGAAAATGGGTCACTTTGAGAGTGGTAGAGAGAGTCAAAACATCAGCGCAAACCGGTGGAAGACCCCAAAGTAGTTGAACCTGAACTAGAGGATGAGGCGCCAAAAGGGGGAGACATTGAATAAGAGTACACCCCGTCCTTTCCCACAAGCACTGAGAAACAAGAAAAAGGTCATCAATCAGACTTAAATATTAAGTCTTTTGAGACAAGTGAAATTGAGCATCCTCTACTTGACA